>CM022881.1:26838567-26862505 GCA_012654025.1 Pachypsylla venusta | reverse complement strand
CCTTCGGCTCGGACGGCGGACAAATTTTTTTTTTTTTATTCGATTTTTGAATTCTACGTACCTTGAAACGTATAATATCAAATTTTGAGGGGGCTATTTTTTTCCGTGACGATTCCAAAGGTTCATTATTTTATTGAAAATGAAAATGTCATCTATGTTCAAGGTTTAAATGACGGAAAAATCAAATTCGCGGCCATTGATAAATCAATCAGCTGATTTGCTGATAACAAACCCTGAAGGAGTTGGTACCGGGCAGGAGTAATGCGGCATGAATTTTTGTTATCCAATTAGAGACGTTAGGAAACGTTTTTACGACAATGCCCCTGTTGCGTATGTATAACCGCCCAAGATGGACCCATGACGGCCAATAAAAAAAGCCAGTTTAAAAAAACTTGCACATTGTTTCTGCCATGTGTCATACCCAATCCTGAACTGCTCCCATACCATTTGATATCACTAGCGCTAGAGTTTCACTACCACACCGCATCATGGGTTAAATTCAGAGAGTTTCCCCTCTTTCTGTTCTATTCGTTATGGTTCAGGATTGGGCATACCCAATCCTGATGACACATGGCAGAAACAATGTGGCAAGTTTTAAAAAAAATCATTTTTTTTTAAACTCGTTTTTTTTATTAGCTGTAATGGGTCCATGTTGGACGGTTATACACGCAATAGAGTATGGCCCTAAAAATGTTTCCTTGCCCCTCTAATTGGGTTAAAATTGGATAACAAAAATTCATGCCGCATCACTCCTGTCCGGTACCAAATCCTTCAGGGTTTGTTATCAGCTGATTGATTTATCAGTGGCCGCTAACTTGATTTTTTCCGTTTTTTTTTTTTTTTNTTTTTTTTTTTTTAAATCTTCGAATAAAATTATATCTTTAAATTAAATCCATTTTAACCTTGAACATAGTTTAAATTTTCATAAAATTTTTTCTTATGTCCCCCTTCAAAAACATTGCCTAGTGTGTACAGTTCTTTATTCTACCACTAAACTCCCTCTAGCGGCTACTCACATGTAACTGCATGAGTTTCCCCTTGGAGGAAAGAATTTCCTCCTCTTTCCTCCAAGGTCTCCCACTATCTGATCTATTTCTATTCGTTATGATCTGACAATAACTGTTTTTGTGTTTTTACCAAAAATAATAGAAATAGTACTTACCTACATAGATGGTTACCGAAAAGGTTTTGATGGCCCTTGGCTGGAACTGTGATGGTATGCGTTCCAGGTCGTCCTGGTGCGTAGAACCCGCCATCATAAGGACGAGGTCCAAGAAGAATAACTTTTAACCCCTCATACCTAAATATATTAGACTAATCCCAACCGAGACGTGATTTTATGTCAGCAATAACCGATGCAGTACCTCAGATCGTAGAAGTATGACAAAATGACCATATAAACGTATCTAACCATAGTAAGTTGAACATTTTTACATACCTATCATCAATTATAACAAAATGTACATATTTTTGTGATAACCTTTTGGTTTGTCACCATGATAGCATTGGTTCAACCGGCCACTGATCATGGACCCATATACAAGTTTTAACCGAGCAAGGTACCAGACAGATAGTGTTATTTATTTTCTGAGCAACTTACAAACTTAAAATGTGGTTTATTTTAATTTAAAAAGTCTCTTTAAACGTTCTAGGGGTGGAAAATTAATTAATTTACTTTAATTTTAATTTATTTTGAAAAAAACCTTTTTCTTCCGGTACCAGACAGATACTATTAATTTTTTTTGGAGCAAGTTACAAACTTAAAATGTGGTTTAATATAATTTAAAAAGTCTTTTTAAACGTTTTAGAGGTGGGAGATTAATTAATTCACTTTAATTTTAATTTATTTTGAAAAAAAAACTTTTTCTTCCGTATTATTGAACTATTTGAATATATTGAACTGAAGCAGACATAGTTTCACCAATATGAAAAAAGTCCAGCGCAAGTTTGTTTATTTTATCAATATAAGCGTTTAGATGAACGCCCCTCCCCCCCGAGAGGTTAGGAAACGTTTTGATCGGCCATGCCTCGATTAAACTTGTTCTTCTCATAAAGTCGCTCCCTAAAAACTCTTGCCTTTTCTCCAAAGTTTCGTCATTTTCAAGCAATAAAATTGTGAATTAAACATTTAAAAGTGAGTTTCCTCGTATTTTCCACCATTTAATCGTGAAAATTAACCTTCTACTTTCAAATAAACCACATTTTAAGTTTGTAAGTTGCTCAGAAAATAAATAACACTATCTGTCCGGTCCCCCGAGCAAAAAATATGAAAGAGAACAAAATGAATAACTGTTCGGATTTAAAATTTCCACAAGTATGAGACCAAAACGGGAGAGTGCCTTGGAAACAAGATTAGAAGCATTAAGGCTGAAAAGAAGTTTGTAATCAAACAGANAGTAAATTATGTCCTAAATTAAGTATTGAGAAGCCACCTAAAACTTTTTCGTTATGAGTTGATATGCTGTCGCGACAAAATTTAAGATATCGGATCATGACTCTCTGAATTTGGTAAAAAATCGGAAAATCGGCCAAAAAATCGGAAACGGTTAAAGATATCGTTCTGAAAATAGATATATGCACCCTTGGGTTTATGCAGAATAAGAAAAACAAAATTTGGTAAAAATCGGTTGAGTAGTTTCGGAGGAGTAGGGTAACAAAAGTTTGTAGTTTGTAAGGAGTATAAGGCTACTCTTCGCTCCGCCCAATAATAGTGAGCCAAATGCCAATAATGTATGCCACTGTCACTATGACCCTACAGCAATTTTCAGTTTTCCAAAGTTTGTCAATATTTTTTTAAATGTTTACAGCAAAATCTTGTGGGTCACCTCCACCAATTGCTCACGGTATTCATGAAGGCTCATGTTACAAATTGGGCTGTAAAGTTAACTATACATGTGAAATTGGATTTCAAATTACTGGCAAAAATGAGCATACTTGTCTAGCTGATGGAAATTGGTATCCTAAAGAACTTCCAATATGTTTGCGTAAGTATCTAAGCTGATTATAAATTATGAGGATAGGATTCTTCAGACAAATAGATTGATTTATAAAAAATAGACCAACTTGAAAGAGATATACATCAAGTAGAGTCCGCATCATACTTGGATTGCACTAGGAAGGTTTCAGGTTCAAATTTCGGTTGAATCGAAATTTATTGATCAAAGTAGGCAGGCCCGTATCTAGGACAACCCCCTCCCCGAAATGTTTGAAAAGGTTTGATTTTTCCTATAATCCCTATTTGGTAATACTCCCTCTACATGACCCCCCGAAATAAAATCCTGGATATGGGTCTAAAAATAGGGTCTAGTTTATGTCACAATTTTTTAAACGTCTGTTTGCCTGCTTGTTCATTCTTCAAGAACTCTAAAAGGGGTTGTCTGATTTTGATGAACTTTGTTTCATTATGTTCTTGGGACCTATTTGGTTATCTGGGGCCAAATTATTTGACTGAGTTCTTCGGTTCATAGAACTAATAAGTAGTAGTTAATTTTACTTATTGTAACAACCAGGCGAGGTTGATTTGCAAGCATTTTCCGGACACCTGTCCCATAGTGCTCTATTTTCATGTTATTCAAATACTCAAATTAACTAGTGGATGAAGATGATCAGGTGTTCACGTTAGTGTTTCAGTCATTTAGGTATAGAAAAAAATATCTTAATCAAATTAAAAAAAAATATTGGGCCGCCCCATATATTTAGGTATAGAAAAAAATATCTTAATCAAATTAAAAAAAAATATTGGGCCGCCCCGGGGGGGCGTGCTCAAATATAACTTGCGCACCAGTATCAATTTTGCTTCTAAAAAACTATACAGCAAGTTTTATTCATGTCCTAAACATATATACCAAATTTCGTCAAACTCGGTACCCATACAAGTGTATTTCGGGATGTATACCGGTGTCAAAAGTGGAATTCACTAACGTTCACAATAAAGAAAATATCCTACCTCACTACGTGATCACTATGTTACCGAGGCAGTAGCACAGATCCAACGTTCTTCATTGTTAAGGAGGAAATAAGCCGCCGCTATAGCGAGTTCATTAAAGACGTTTCAAGATGAAGCAGCTGACAATGCAGCATGGCGTGTTCGAATACGTTATATTATGCTGAATTATGTTCTATTATTTTTAATGTTGACTTTTTTAAGGTTGGTGTGACACTGTTTCAAAGTACCATTATGGTTTTCAGTTGTTGTTTTTTTCGACCAAATGTAAAATCCTTTTGTAGCTTGTAACTGCACTACCAAAAAGATAATAGTAAATGTTATTTTTCCGAGTACCTTCATCAAAAACGTTGGGGTCCTCACGGCCTTTATGCCGCTTCTGCCAACATATCTTAAGAACATCTAACACTGATGTACCTAAAGTAAAGCTTAGAAGACCATTTAGGCCATGCATATATATCCTCCAATAACATCAGCGGATCCCCCGATGGCTTTAAAATCTACAAAGCCATAATGTTATGGTTGGATATAATGGGGGTGTCATCATGCCCATCCCCCAGTTTTTGGGGATATTGTCCTCCTCCCCAAACCTCATGTATGGTAGGTACCCAAACGTAGAATTGAATCCAAATAATAATTTTGGCACACATGTACAAAAATCCGTAGGTATTGTAAATAGCCCTCGTCCCCCAAAGTTTGCGAAATAAAATTTCTAGGGAAAAATTGTAGGGACCATTATTATTGAGAAGTTTGCTGTCGTTTGGTTTTGTGTTTTCTTTTTATTGTGGTTACAGCGGTGCAGTGCGTCACACCCGAAGCCCCCATTCATGGGAAAGCAATTTATACTTCAACTTCTTACAATTCTGTTGTTAGTTATGAATGTAATTATGGATACACTTTGGAAGGACAATCTAAAAGACAATGTGGAGCAGATAAAAAGTGGAGTGGGGTACCACCCAAGTGTCAGGGTAAAGAAAAATAAATGGTGTGAACATCACACGACTTTAAATTAATAGAAGAAAAAATATTGTAATGGGCTGGCTAAAATTTTTGATGACAATTTTTCAATACTCAAGTCACTTTTTGTGAAGTCTTGAGAACTGTAGAACACAAAAATAAAACCAAATCGGCAACCAAAAAATATTTGGTTTTACCAACCGTTGCGTTGTCATGAAAATCCTAGACAATTCTGAGCCCAAAATTATTAAATTATTATTCTTAAAAAATCAAATTTTTAAAATTGTTATTTTATTACTGTCATCATGAGAGAGTGCCTGCCTACACTAAACTCGCGACATTCTGTGTCTTGTACAATTTTATAGATAACTCGTATCAGGAGCTAAGGTGTAATAACCACTAGACCTAGATACTTACAGTCAACTTCAAGAGATTGATTTAAGCTTAGAATTGTCTATGATTTAAAAATAGTAAATACAAGGTGTCCCATTTTAAGTGGCCATCTGAATTTATTCCGAAACCGTTGGAGTGACAAAAAAAATTATTCTGACCGAATGTTCATAAAAAAGAGGGGGACGTATTATGATGCCCTTGGCTGACTTGTCAAGGTTGTCCCTCAAGGTCAGATGAAGGTCAACTTCATTTTCTTATATGAGAGGATCTGAATTTTATTACATTTTCGGATTCCCCATTTAATTCCACGTTCATTTTTGACTATTCATTCATGTTTTTGCTAAACTTTTTTGCTCCAAATTTTGGGAATGTTTTTTGATCTGTCATACCCGTGTGGCATATTGAATGAAAACTCTCGCCAGATCCTATACGATGCTTTCCTTGTTTCACTTGTTTGTTCATTTTATAAAAAAAATAGTGAATAGTCAAATGTACGTAAAATTAAATGGGGAATCCGAAAATGTAATAAAATTCAGGTCGTCTCATTTAAGAAAATAAAGTTGACCTTCATCTGACCTTGAAGGACAACCTGGACAAGTCAACCAAGGTCATCATAATACGTGCCCCTCTTTTTTATGAACATTCGGTCAGAATAATTTTTTTGTCACTCCAACGGTTTCGGAATAAATTGAGATGGCCACTTAAAATGGGACACCCTGTGTTGTCCTAAAAAGAAAATCTTACACAAAAATAATTTCGATCAAAAAATGAGAACTAGCTAATATTGTTGGGCTCAGAATGTCTTGAGGTATTTTGGTCTGCTGCGATATGTTTTGCAAGCGTATCCTGCGTATCATACAAATTTAAATAAGTGCCTTCTTGTAAGTCATAAAGATCAAGCCGGTGATAGAAGGCGAAGAGGCTGTCGAAAGGAAATTTGGGACCGAAACTGCAAAAAAGTAGATAATCTATTTTTTATCGACTGGAGGATTTTTTTCTGCATTTTTTAAAAAAATATTAACAAATTTTCTGGTTTCCTCAAAAGAAACGAGCTCGGGAGATTTCTTTTCCACTATTCTCTCTCGATGCCTCTGAAGGCAATTAAGTCCCAGTTCGGAAATGGTATTCTTTCTCTATTATTTGACCAGATAACTATAAATTACTCGTGAGCTCAGTGCTCGTTGCTGCGCTAAAATTTGCCATTTATATGATGATTTTTTTTTTCAAACAATGTACGAGTAAATAACAATGTTGAGATCTGATTTCAAAGACTGAAAACCATAGTGCATCGCACATCACATCATGTTTCAATACAATGTTCGTACATTTAAATAAAAGATAAAGAAAAGTGCGATCCTATAACATCTCTATTGATAAGGTTCGACCTGATTTGGAACGGTAGCTATTATCAGTAGTATTGTTTAAATATGAGTTCCAATTCTGCGTCTTTCGACGGTGAAATGTTTATGGTGTTTGACTGAAATTATAGCGAGAATTTCTATACGTTTCTTATTTTATGGACAGTCATATTTTAAATCTAGAACGATGTGAAACCAAAAATTCTTGGTTTTTCACAGGCCAAATTTTTTTTCGTTTTTACTCAAATCTCAATGAATAAAAGTATTCCAAAGTGGAAACAAGCCAACGATCATACCACGTTGAATACATCAGTTCCCGTCAAATCACTGAAGTTAAGCAACATCGGGCGTGGTCAGTACTTGGATGGGTGACAGCTTGGGAACACCACGTATCGTTAGTTTTTTTTTCCGACCCAACCCAGGCTGGGTGAGGTCAATGTGGATAGCTGGTTTGCAAGTTTCCAACGAATGGATGGTAAACCCCCCGTCTTGAATGACCAATAGATGTTAAAGCGACGTTAAGCAAAATTAAAAAAAAAATCAAAAAGGGAAGGACTTTAAATAGTATGTTATCTAATTTCCCTACAACAACTAATATAAAATTCAACCGACAAGAACTATAACATTTTGAAAAAGCACAATAAGGGAACAGTTGTCAAAAAACCACCTAATTTTCAAAGTATCAATCATCAAAACCACAACATTCATGTTTTTATTTTACTGGACCCTGAAATATAGATAAATGTAAAAGAAAGAAAAAAAAAAAAAAANTTCAAGTACTTCACACCTGTTGTGAAGTATAGACGTCCCAAATGAAACCGAAGGGCTGAGTTGCGTTTAAACAGTTCAAGTACTTCACACCTGTTGTGAAGTATAGACGTCCCAAATGAAACCGAAGGGCTGAGTTGCGTTTAAACAGTTCAAGTACTTCACACCTGTTGTGAAGTATAGACGTCCCAAATGAAACCGAAGGGCTGAGTTGCGTTTAAACAGTTCAAGTACTTCACACCTGTTGTGAAGTATAGACGTCCCAAATGAAACCGAAGGGCTGAGTTGCGTTTAAACAGTTCAAGTACTTCACACCTGTTGTGAAGTATAGACGTCCCAAATGAAACCGAAGGGCTGAGTTGCGTTTAAACAGTTCAAGTACTTCACACCTGTTGTGAAGTATAGACGTCCCAAATGAAACCGAAGGGCTGAGTTGCGTTTAAACAGTTCAAGTACTTCACACCTGTTGTGAAGTATAGACGTCCCAAATGAAACCGAAGGGCTGAGTTGCGTTTAAACAGTTCAAGTACTTCACACCTGTTGTGAAGTATAGACGTCCCAAATGAAACCGAAGGGCTGAGTTGCGTTTAAACAGTTCAAGTACTTCACACCTGTTGTGAAGTATAGACGTCCCAAATGAAACCGAAGGGCTGAGTTGCGTTTAAACAGTTCAAGTACTTCACACCTGTTGTGAAGTATAGACGTCCCAAATGAAACCGAAGGGCTGAGTTGCGTTTAAACAGTTCAAGTACTTCACACCTGTTGTGAAGTATAGACGTCCCAAATGAAACCGAAGGGCTGAGTTGCGTTTAAACAGTTCAAGTACTTCACACCTGTTGTGAAGTATAGACGTCCCAAATGAAACCGAAGGGCTGAGTTGCGTTTAAACAGTTCAAGTACTTCACACCTGTTGTGAAGTATAGACGTCCCAAATGAAACCGAAGGGCTGAGTTGCGTTTAAACAGTTCAAGTACTTCACACCTGTTGTGAAGTATAGACGTCCCAAATGAAACCGAAGGGCTGAGTTGCGTTTAAACAGTTCAAGTACTTCACACCTGTTGTGAAGTATAGACGTCCCAAATGAAACCGAAGGGCTGAGTTGCGTTTAAACAGTTCAAGTACTTCACACCTGTTGTGAAGTATAGACGTCCCAAATGAAACCGAAGGGCTGAGTTGCGTTTAAACAGTTCAAGTACTTCACACCTGTTGTGAAGTATAGACGTCCCAAATGAAACCGAAGGGCTGAGTTGCGTTTAAACAGTTCAGGTACTTCACACCTGTTGTGAAGTATAGACGTCCCGAATGAAACCGAAGGGCTGAGTTGCGTTTAAACAGTTCAGGTACTTCACACCTGTTGTGAAGTATAGACGTCCCGAATGAAACCGAAGGGCTGAGTTGCGTTTAAACAGTTCAAGTACTTCACACCTGTTGTGAAGTATAGACGTCCCAAATGAAACCGAAGGGCTGAGTTGCGTTTAAACAGTTCAAGTACTTCACACCTGTTGTGAAGTATAGACGTCCCAAATGAAACTGAAGGGCTAAGTTGCGTTTAAACGGTTCAAGTACTTCACACCTGTTGTGAAGTATAGACGTCCCGAATGAAACCGAAGGGCTAAGTTGCGTTTAAACAGTTAAGTACTTCACACCTGTTGTGAAGTATAGACGTCCCAAATGAAACGGAAGGGCTAAGTTGCGTTTAAACGGTTCAAGTACCTATTCACACTTGTTGTGAAGTATATTCGTCCCGAATGAAACCGAAGGGCTGAATTTAGTTTAAGAGGTTCAAGTACCTATTTTAGACACCCAAAACAACCGACAGCAGCCCATCGACTTGTCCACTGTTTATTCGGTTTCTTGGAATGATGCTTCCAATTTGGTTTTGCCAATTGGCATAGTATAGAGGAGTCTTTATGACCATAAAAGAAATTATCATTTCTTTTGCGGTCATAGTGTGGTTAATGAGCTATATTGCAATTGTTCAATGTTGACCAGATAATAGCCTTTTTTTGGTTTGATATGACCTTGGCCGTTTCGGCTGATTTAAAATTTTGCGTTTGACTGCAGAAGATTATAAAATTAATGATGGTTTCAGCACGTTGTAAACATTTACCAAGAATTCCCCGTCATGGAATGGTACTTGCCCCTAAAACAGATCATGGCATGAGAGCATTGTTCAAATGTAAAGATGGCTTCGAACTGAAAGGTGCAAATACAACTTTATGTCAATATGGAGAATGGGTTGGATCGCCAGTTTCCTGTCAAGAAGGTAATCTTAATACCACAGATACCACATTTTGAGGACTCAAGTTCCCCAAAAAATTACTTGGTAAAATACCTAAAGTCCAGTCCCTCATTTTGTTTCTCAACAAAAAATATTAATTGTAAGCTTTTATTCTATTCTTGGGTAGATTCCTAAGGACAGAAAAAATAGATTCTATGTATTTGCATTGCACCATGTTTATTTTTAGTCTAGTTTTAGGCGCTATAAAAACGTCCTATATTGTGCACCTTGGGCACTTATGCGGAGACAATAATGTTATCACTGATTCAAGATTGTAGACCCCTTGCCTATAAAGGCGAAAGGGACCACATCATCAAATATATTTAAACTAAACATTAGAAACCCTTTGACTAGGCGGTGTTATTGGACTTTTTATTCACTTAATGCAATAGGGTTTCAAATTGAAGGTTCTGTTTTTGGAAATTTGCCCCCAAGAATAAATTACCTACCTGCAATAACAAATTAAGAATTATGGCAGCACATAGAAACTCATTTGGAGCTATAATCTCATCGAACACGATGATGTCACTATTGATTGATTGATAGATGTCTTTATATTATTATCAATATTTTCTCAATTTTTTGGGGTTTTCAGTTTACTGTCCATTTCCTGGTTATGTGAAAAATGGTCGGGTCATGTTGGTAGGAAGTATGGGAATTTACGACTACAGACCTTACGTGAAGAGGATTACCAACAATAAACAGATCATGTACGAATGTGACAAAAATTATGTTTTAGAATCAGGACCTCCGGGAGCAACTTGTATTGGAGGAAATTGGAGTCCCAATGAGTTACCACAATGCGTTCCGGGACAACATCCAAGAATTAGGAGTAGAAGGGATTTACGATTAAAATTAGAAAGACATAAACGTGCTTTGTCAGGACAAAATAGTCAGGTAAGAAAAAGAGTGAAGCCCAAGTCGTATTCAAGACTTTGGACTAATAACAGGACTTGATTAACTGACCGAACGAAGTGGTTCGTAGTTTTAACCTCACGATTTTGTATTTTTGTAACAGGATAATTCTTGAAAAATTGCTCTGATTTTGATGAAACTTGTCATGGATGTTTGTCAGGTTTATAGAATTCTCTGATCAGTTGAGCCAACCAGGATCTTGAAGTGGAGACATTTTATGTGAGGTCTACGGTTCGCAGAACAACTTGTAGGCCTTAACTCTCTGCACATATATAAAAATTTTGTTACCGGTTATCGACCACAGTGGCGGGTTCTAAGTTCCAGAACGACCTGGAATACAATTTCAGCCAAGGGCCATTAAAACCTTTCCGCTAACCTTATAATATTAAAAAAAAACGAACCTGAATCCAAAAATGAGGAAAATTGTCAACTAAGAGGAACACCGCTAAATCAACAACAACTCTGGTATTCTTTTCGAAACGGGATACTATGACAAGTAGCTTAATAACTATGAAAACAATCCAACCATGTTTTCATAGTAACTTATATATTGTTCATCTGAATTTGATCAAAACACAACTGTATAGAACAGGTTCATAGAATAACTAATATAATTGAAAAAGCCCTTGAAGAACGTAAAATATGTTCTGCTATTTTCTTGGACGTCACTCAGGCGTTCGATAAGGTCTGGCACGAAAGTCTTATTTTCAAACTATATAAATCCTTCCCATGAACATTGGGAAAGTTTTGGAATCTTATTTATCGAACAGATACTTTAGAATTAAACAAGATGATAGCTTTTTAGAGTTAAAGGAAATAAAAGCTGGTGTTCCTCAGGGAAGTGTACTTAGTCCAGTACTGTACCTTCTCTACACCAGTCATCTTCCAGAAGTTGAAACAAACACTACTGCTTTGCCTTTGCCGACGACACGGCAATATTAGAGGTCAGTGATGACCAAAATGAGGCAATCAATAAACTGAACAAATCTATCTCCAAAATTCAAAGATGGACTCAGCAATGGAGAATTAATTAAATGAGACCAAATCGGTTCATGTGAAATTCACCAATAGAAGAGTTCAACACCTACCGGTTTATCTCAATAATAAGGTCATACTATTTGCCAATGAAGCAAAGTACTTGGGTATGACGCTAGATGCTAAATTAAAGTGGAAAGAACATTTCTTTTTAGAAACGAGTTCGGCTTGGTTTGAAATATCAGAAACTTTACTGGTTAAAGGGTAGATACTCTTCACTACCTGTCGAAAACAAGCTTCTGCTTTATAATCAGGTCCTAAAACATATATGGACCTACGGTATCCAGCTCTGGGGCTGTACCAGTGACTCTAATAGGAAAATAATACAAAGATTCCAGAATAATGTTTTGAGGACTATCGTCAATGCGCCTTGGTACATTCGAAACGAAGACCTACATCGCGATTTAAATGTAGAACTAGTAGCAGATGTTATTTAAAAAAATGCCTCTTCCCACCAAGGAAGGCTCCGAGGTCATGTCAATCCTGAGGCCGTCCATCTCCTCGAGGTTGACAACCTATATAGACGTTTAAAAAGAAGAAAACCTCACGAGCTCTCACATAGAGCTCCATCCCTAGGTGCACCAAATTGCAACCACCTTCATAAGACGAGTCTGTTTATGTTATGTACATAAGCTGTTTATTTTTTCTTATTTTTAATATTTCGTTAGAATAATATTGTTCATTAGATTTAAGTATCTAGATTGCAATTATAATAAAATGCCTTCATCGGCTATTTTATATTACACAAAAAAAAATCTGAATTTGATGGAATTTTCTAGAATTGTGTGGCTAGGTTGTTCCCACGTGGACCCATATCAAATATTTTTTGATTCTGATAATATTTCTGGGGATTCAGTGTATAGCTTTTTTTGGGGAGGGGGTCTATTACATCTACTATTCGATGTACCTTACTGTCTTTGGCTAAACAATTGGTGATACCCAAAAATCGGAAAATCGGTCGTAACTTGAAAACGGTGGGACATTTTTTTTTTAATTTTAATAATATTTCTGGGCTATTTTTCGTTATCTCTTACCTTTTTAACTAAAGAATTAGACTCATACAAAAATCGGGAAATCGGCCGTAACTCGAAAAATGTCGGACAGGTTTGAATTGTGATTATTGTTCTGGGGTCTCAGCCTATGGTTTTGGTGAGGTCCCCTCGTATCCACTCGTATGGGTAAACTATTAGTATTTCCGAAATTTTATTTTTCCCGATCCGGATTCGAACTTGTAACTCTGAAACAGCTAATCATAATTTTGTAAGCTATGAACTATGCCTTAAATTAAGGATTAAAAGGCCACCTAAAACTTTCTCGCTTCGAGTTGATATGTTGTCGCAACAAATTTGAGATATTGGACCGTGACTTGCTGATTTTTTCAAAAGTAGGAAAATCGGACGTAATTAAAAAACGGTTCGACTTTATTGAATTCGGATAATTTTTCTGGGGTCGCAGACCATGGTTTCGGGCGGGGGGGGTCTATTCTCATCCATTTTTCAATTCCTTCTGGCCAAACAATTCGGGACAAATAAACATACACACATACGGGGGGAGGGGTGACACCCAGAATATCCGCACCGGGTGTCACCCGGCTGCGCCACTGACTGTTCCCATAACAGTTGATTTTGAGAAACCAGAACAACAATATTTCTTTGTTGTGTTGTGTTGGTGATATATTTAATTTTCTTTTTTAAGGCGATGAGAAAACAAATGACAAAAACTGATAAAGACAAGGATAAAAACAACGCAATTGATACGAAAGATGGAAGACGAAGTCAACAAAACGAAGAAGAAGATATAATAATGGGGAATATTGGTGGAATGGGCGGGAAAAAAGGGAAGAATGGAAAGAAAAAGTTTGGACGGAAAAAAAGTAAGTGAGACATTTTGGCAGAGTATCAACAATGATTATCCTTCATTTCAGACGAAGCCATATAGCAGTTCGGCTGATATGGCTTCGTCTGAAATGAAGAATATTTGTAGTGTCGCCCTCTGGTTCACCTGGACAAAATTCTCCAGCCGTTTAACTGATCGGAATCTATTATTTTCAGAACCATTAGTAATAATGACCAACTTATATCTCTTATCAATATTTGTTTCAGCCTCTCCATGTGAAGAGATAGCGGAAGATAGTTACATCGAAATCATCATTGTCAAACCTGGCAAGGATGATAATATTACCTACAGCAATGGCGTCGTTGTCATGGTAAGATGCGTTTTTGTTTTACTTATCTTAAAAGCAAACTCAGAGAATTCACATTTGGGATAATCTCAACTAATTTACGGAAAAAATTCACACAGTCACAAAAAATTACAAATTAGTAGCCATTCTCAATATATGACCTTTTAGTTACTGGAAATTCATCATTGAGTAAATATAAATATTGTGTAGGTGCCTACTTTTACTCCATCCCAAATCTTAAAAGAGGTTTACAATTATAAGAAAAAATAACTCGTTCTGATTGGTTAATGTAAAAATGTAAGCAAATGTATATTTATTTTTGTTACAATTTTTGTGAGCATCATAGCATTATAAGCTATTTTTAATCTCACCAGTATCATTAAGCCTATGCTATACTTACAAATCATCACCACTTGACGCTATTAACATAGCTACTCAGTTGTCCTCAACAGTCTGAGTTACCCCCAAAAAACAAACAAACCAAGTGGAAAATCCGAAAAAAGGCCTTTTTACAAATTTTTGACCCGACCAGGAATCTAATCCGGGACATTCTTGATGAGGGTGATGAAAAATCTATCGAAGAAGTAGACTGGTTTTAATCAGGAATGAAATATTTTTTTTTTTTTTTCAGATTAATTGTTCTCAAGGCTACCAACCTAATATTGGTCAGGATGAGACGGCCAAATGTATGCGGGGTAGATGGAAACCAGATAAACCAGAATGCGTCATACGTAAGTATCTCCTGATTGCTCATATAAATAATTGAAAATTGAGCATCGGTCTTGATAGCATAATGATTAAGAATGAAGGCTGGGCGTTCAATCCCAAGCTGACGCAGTATTATTTCCTCATTAATTTCAATATTTCGCTACAGTCAAGAGTAAAAAAAGAAAAATGCAGCCTTATTAATAATTAAATTGGTGGAGTGATGGATTTGTAAACTTTTGATCCGAATTCAATCAGACATAAACTTTATAGCATTTTCAGTCTAAAAAAATGAAAATAAAAACTAGAACAGTTAATAAAACAAGCTTTTGAGAAGAGTGAATAAAGTTCAATAAGTGTGTAGGTAAAAAAATAATCAATCAAAAAGACCTTGAGGCCTAATTAGGCTTTTCTCGTTAGTTTATCCTTAAAATGAATATAGTACCTACCCAGGAGCGGACTGGGCCACCGGGCAAATGCACCGTGGGCCCATCGTGGGAGGGGGAAAAATATAGAAGAAATATATATATGCAAGAAAAAATATGTGGGCCCCGATGGGTCTCCGGCTCATCGGGGCAAAAATATGAAAGAAAAATACATGTAAAATATGTGCGAGAAAAATACAAGTATGTAACCCTCTATTCAACGTGGAGCATTATTATGAAAGAAAAATGCATGTAAAATATGTGTGAGAAAAAATATGTGGGCCCCGACGGCTCTCCGGCTCATCGGGGTCAAAAATATGAAAGAAAAATGTGGGGCCCTACTTCCAATATGCCTGGGAGCCACTGGAGCTCCAGCCGCCCCTGTACCTGCCTATAATATCCCCGAACACAGTGTGACAAATATTAGCATCAAGATTGTGGAATTGTATGTTATATTGAGACCATGAACTCGCTCTACAGAAAAAAAAATTCCAACGTCGCTACACTTTTTATTTGACCTCCCTACAGTTCTTATTTGACCAGTGGTGGACAATCATTTACTAAGAACTGAAAATAGATGATAACTAGGTACCTTTTTTATTAAAAAAAAAAAAAATAGAAGGTTACCTCTAGACGGAGTTAATGCCAAAGGTATTTTTTTCCACCTTAAAGCTCCATTTTTATGTGGTCAAGTACCCAAATCAAAAACAAAAAGTTGTACCTCTGCTGAGGATTGAGCCGCAGATGTAAAATGGAATCTCGGTAGAGGCTCCTTGGTTGTACTGATGTGTTTTATTTTACAGCGCCCTGTCTGGTTCCACCAATAAACCATGGGTCCTATTCTCTTCCCAACGTCACATCCAATACAACTTCAGCTGACAATGAGATCCCACATAACGAAACCATCACCCCAAACTGTGTTGACGGATTCATTATTCAAGGCCCTCCAGCTTTGACATGTTCATTTGGACAATGGTCTGCACCAAGTCTACCAGAATGCTTTCCAGGTAGGTGTTCATCACAGAATTTGCAATGTTACCCCAAACTGTGTTGACGGATTCATTATTCAAGGCCCTCCAGCTTTGATATGTTCATTTGGACAATGGTCTGCACCAAGTCTACCAGAATGCTTTCCAGGTAGGTGTTCATCACAGAATTTAGAACGTTACCCCAAACTGTGATGACGGATTCATTATTCGAGGTCCTCCAGCTTTGACGTGGTCATTTGGACAATGGTCTGCACCAAGTCTACCAGAATGCTTTCCAGGTAGGTGTTCATCACAGAATTTAGAACGTTACCCCAAACTGTGTTGACGGATTCATTATGTAAGGCCCTCCAGCTTTGACATGTTCATTTGGACAATGGTCTGCACCAAGTCTACCAGAATGCTTTCCAGGTAGGTGTTCATCACAGAATTTAGAACGTTACCTCAAACTGTGTTGACGGATTCATTATGTAAGGCCCTCCAGCTTTGACATGTTCATTTGGACAACACTTGTTAGAAATGGCAAAGTGATAACTATAACATTTGTTATACAGGTAACTTTGTTTCCGATAGCAAAAGATAAATAACATTTTTCATATGAGTGTATACATTACACACTGCTTTCAATAATTCAGCTGTAATGACTAAAAATTCGTCGGAAACGTATTCCTCGAGACAGCTGCGTGTGTAATTTAACATTGCAAATAAATTTAAGTGGGTATTATTCTAAGAAATATACAGAAAGTAATCACGATGCAAGGTTTTGTATACTGTTACATGCTAGACCAGTATAACAAGAAAATAGTTATATAACACTTTTCACCAAAAATTTCTAACGAAGTTATATAACTTTGCTATAAAACATGCTTTCTTACAAGTTGGTGTAGATTCAACTTAATAACTTTTCGATGACAATGGGGTTGCCTCTTGAGCGTCAGTAAGATCTGTAACTGAACTATTTTTCCTTCTGCTTTATTTTACAGCTCCATGCCAATTACCAGAAATATCTAACGGTCACTATACATCTGGATACCGATCGGGTCTCACGATTGGTAATGGATCAACAGTAACATTCCAGTGTGACAATGAATATGTGCCAAGTACATTTGCTCCTATAGAGTGTTTCCTAGGTATTCTGTTGCCAAGAAATCCTGGATGTAAACGAGGTACTTTTTTAGGCAAAAAAGGGAGGTAGCAAATTCAATAAAAAAAATCTGCCAAATCAGCACGTGTGTTTATTTTACTCGTAGGCTATTATAAAATGGCTCTGGCTATTATAAAAAAATAAAAATTTAATTTTTTATAATTTCTACGTATCTTGAAACGTAAAATATAAAATTTTGAGAGGGTGGGAAGTATTTTTTTTTATTTATTTCTTATTCGTTGTAGGTAAATTAGTTCATTGTCCATCGAAAATAGTGTACAAAAATTAAATGAAAATTTGAAATTAAAAAAATATATATCACGTTAAATCATAGATAATACATATTATGGCTGCTTATTGTTTAATTCAAAAGATTTAACTGGCATCATTTTTTTTTTTTTTTTGCTTAACGCCTCTTTAACATCTATTGGTCATTCGAGACAGGTGTTTTACCCTCCATTCGCTAGAAACTTGCAAACTAACCTCGCCCAGCATGGGTTGGGTCAGAAAAATAGCCAGCATCACAAGGGTGCGAACCTACATGGACACCCACATGGACCAACCTCGCTGGACGTTGCTTAACTTCAGTGATCTATCGGGAACTGGTGTATTCAACGTGCCGTAGACGCACATTGATTGTTGGCTAATAATTGAAATGGACTCCGAGCATTATTACGAAAGGTTAATAATTACTTCCTACCTGTTTGGTTAGGGCTGGTGTCATAAGAACGATAATCTTGTATTGAATATGTTGATGTCATGTTGTTACCTAATGAATACAAATATCTTAATTTACAGATCCTCACTTATATGTTGCGGGAAGTGACATGGTCCGTAGAGGAGAAATAGGAGCAATTGATGATCTTACAGGACTGAGAGGCTCATGTCCGCCTCCAGCAAGAGTTTCAGGTTCTCTGATTTATAAAAATGGAGTCCCTCTTCATGATAAAGAAAAGAAGTAAGCTGAAAATAATATAAGACGAATTATATTTGTGTCAAAGTTAAAAGACGTTGTCACAATGATAGAAATAATTAATTTTCAAATAAAGGCCCATTTACACTGCCCGAGCATTCGTCGCGAACAGAGGTGACGAACGAGCATTCGTTCGAGACTCAGGCAGTGTAAACAGTCGCCGCGAGCCGATCATGTTCGAAGCGAATGCTCGTTCGTGCTTGAGCTTGATCTCGTTTAACTGATCGTCAGAAATGCTCGAGCAGTGTGAACGGAATGCTCGTTTGTGTTCGTGCTCGTCGAAAACTGGCGAGCAACGATCACGAATGCTCGATGCTCGTGTATGTTTAGGCAGTGTAAACAGTCGCCGCGAGCCGATCATGTTCGAAGCGAATGCTCGTTCGTGCTCGAGCCTGATCTCGAGTAACTGATCGTCAGAAATGCTCGAGCAGTGTGAACAGAATGCTCGTTTGTGTTCGAGCCTGATCTCGAGTAACTGATCGTCAGAAATGCTCGAGCAGTGTGAACAGAATGCTCGTTTGTGTTCGAGCCTGATCTCGAGTAACTGATCGTCAGAAATGCTCGAGCAGTGTGGACAGAATGCTTGTTTGTGTTCTTACTCGTCGAAAACTGGCGAGCAACTATCACGAATTCTCGATGCTCGTATATATTCAGGCAGTGTAAATGGGCTTTGAGGATAATCCGTCTACTGCGGGATCGAACCGACGGCCGTCCCTCGGCTTGAATTCCCCGTACATAAGAAAATGACCTAATTGGATCGGTGGAATGGATCACCAAAAAGAAAAATAATATCCACCCCCTTGAAATTAGATATTTTATTTAACAAGGTACGCAAAAAAAAAAAAAATAGTTCGACCGCGGTGAGCGAAACTTTGCCATTTAATAGGTTATGTTTATGTTACGATTTATACATATGATAAAAATATACATATCCTCGATGGTTTGTCTATGTCTAATGACATCTCGGAATTTATCTACTTCAATCGAAGACAATCACTATACTGATATCACACCAAATATCGATCGGCTCCCTAGTATACGGTGTCATCGAGAATTACCATCTAAATAGGGTCCTTGAAACAAATGTGCTACCCGAAGTAGACGAAGCTGAACAATTATTACCCAGATCAGCAAGAGCATCATTTGTCCAACTTCAGTCAGGTTGGTGTAATGTCTTCATAATTACAAAGCTAGAATAGATCCTACTAGCTAGAATAGAATCTTAGAATAGAATCTAGAATAGAATCTTACCTATGTCCATTATGCCAAGGAGACACCCATAATTTGCAATGTACATCACCTGTTTGATTGTCCAGACAAACCAACTAGTCTAGACCCTAGATCCCTTAGATCCCTTTGGACATATCCTCGTGAAGCAGCAGCTTTTCTTGAACTAGAAACAATGTGAAGAGTGACTTAGACGCAAACGTTAGCAACAACAACCTTCTTTGTCGCAGTTTTCAAGAATGTTGAGCAACTGACAAAAACACATTGGTGATGTGGTAAAATATTTGAAATTCCAGTTGCAGGGAATGTTGAATCGACATAGTTTCGTAAAGCTGCCCAACCAGAACTAGTAGACCGATCGCGGTCAATACAACGCGTACCTATTGCAATACTTTAATGTTTCAGTTTTCCAGATGGCACGGAGGTGACATTCAATTGCGTGGGAAGTATTATGGGAGAATCTGTTTCCTGGAGAATTGCTTGCGTTGATGGACAATGGATAGGTAGATCTTTGAATTGTGGTAAGTCTGTTGTACAACCCATGTCTGACTGCGTTAATCGATAAACATAAGACACTCGAAATCAATGAAGATTGTGTTTGGTTGACGGATTTACAATTGGGACGAGTAACAAGTGCAAGATGAAAAACTGGATCGGCACAGGGGCATCAGCCTAAATAAAATGAACAAAAGTTCAAGTAGACGACAAAACTCAATTATACCTAGAGCTCTTTTTTATGACTACAGTCTCACACATTTGGTGATGATAAAGATGGGTTACGTTAATACAACATAATACTTATATTTCTTCGACTGAGCTGTTATGGGTGCCCGTTGGTAACTCAGGCCACAACACTAACCAGTCAGTGTCTTTGAAAAATGTCTACAAAGTAGATGAAACTCGAGTCGGAAGTGAAAAAGGAAGCGAATCCTCGTCATAGATAACGGCAGTGTTTTTTTTTTAAGTTGTTATATGAATCATGAATTGTAATGAAATCATGAACTGTTTTATTTTTCCAGAGGATATACAAAACAGTATTGCCACCGTAACCAAAGACAACACCAGCTGTGTATATGCTAACAATGAACCCAATGTGATTGCATATCAATATGATAAACAGATTATGGAAGATAATGTTGAGTTTCCTGCAGATACGACATTGGTGAGGATCTGTATTATTCTATGAGGGTTTTTTGAAGTTATACTTCTTTAGGTGCGTTATGAAAAAATGATGAGAGTGAAATTTTAAGATGCGCGCACACCTGTAACAAAAAAATATCATCACATCAGTGTAACACAAAATTATTAAGTACCGCATAAGTGTAACACAACAAGATTTAGTTAGTTATGAAAAAATGATGGAGATGGAGTTAGTTATGAAAAAAGTGATGAGAGTGAAATTTTAGGTGCGCGCGTACCTGTAACAAAAAATTATCACCGCATCAATGTAACACAAAATTAACACAGATGAAGTTAGTTATGAAAAAATGATGAGAGTTAAATTTAAACATTGTATTTTCTCATTCTATATCCATACAACAGCGTGGCTCAGTGGCATGGCCTCTGTTACATAGTTGGTAGGTTCTGAGTTCACTCCCGGTTGGGGTAGTATGTTTTTTTTTCTTTCTTCAAATATTATTAAATCACTCAATCTCTTTATTGACAATTACAAAATGATGCATAATAAAAGGAAAATATTAATACAATTGAATCTAGACAATTCATAGAACATTTCTGGACGGAAACAAAGACGACGAAATAAGAATTAGAAGGAATGCATATTGCTATTCTATCTAATTCTGGAAATATAAAAGAAACTGTTGATATTATATGCGGTCTACTCTCAACGGATAGCAAAAGAAAGCCAAAGTGTTGTAGTGGAGCAGGAGAATCAATGTCATCCTCCATATAGGTATCTGCAATGCTCAGTTGTTAAACTGACTCACGTACTCGGCTCAGGTGGAGTCGGCCCGTGAGGGTGTAACTTCTTACAATCTCAAGTATGATTTACTTTTTCCAATGTAAAGCTAGCAAGTAATGAATGTATTGAAAGAAATTACGCCTTCAGTGCAGTGACAAAATAATAAATGATTTTAGGTTGGTTGATGACTATTTGTGAGAGTTTTTTTGTTGGTTATTTTCAATTATTTATGATTTTTCAGATTTTCCGATGCACTGACATTGGTAAATACTCAATGACTGGAAGCAAAACACGGAAATGTGTCAATGGAGAATGGAATGGAGATAAAGCAAGTTGCTTTGGATTAAACCAAGAAAATGATTACGCGTGTAAGTAAAAGGGGGTACCCCTCTTTGACCGGTTTGACGAAATGATTACGCGTGTCAAAGGGGGTATGGATACCCCCCTTTGACCGGTCATCGATGAGATAAACTTGTGGAAATCCCATTAGAATTGGATTTGAAACGACTACGACCGTCAACGAGTCTAAAAGGTTCAAAATAATATTTAGTTTCCGATCTATAAGATTATAAGATTTTGATTGTTTGTTAAAATGTCATTCGTCAACGGTCGAAAAAGCTTTCTGAAATTTCAAAATTTCATCGATCAGATATCTGCCATTCTTTGAAGGAAAAAAATCTTCAAGGTTTTGGATGGTTCGGAACTATCAAATTTTCTTGCAGTTTCTTCATGACATTCTGATTTATTGATTTTTGTTCTAGTGGAAAAGCCTCCTACAATCTTACTAAGACATCAATTAGGTCCTATTGCTCAAAGTAATGACGGAAAACTGATTGTCTACCCAGGAACTATCTTGCATATGGAATGTCTATGGATAAGACGGTTTGGAACTCCTAAGTGGAACATCAGTCATGATTATAGGTTTGTATAGTCTTCATGATACCCGATTCTACGCACATGTACAAGAAGGAACTCATACCATTATACATAGTTCTTGAAAAACACTATAAAAAAATGATAGGAGAAAATACTATATCTACACTTGACTATAAAATAGTATAGTATTTTCTTTACCTCATTATGGATTTACTTGACATAGTATCCCAATTCAACAAAATTAAATGATAGATTGTAAAAATTGATTTAATATTTCACTACTCGAGATCTTCCTGTAGTGGATATTGATAAATGTCTGGACGTTTTATAGTTATCTCTGCCAGCGTCTGTGGCACCTTGAATACACCAGTTCTCGTTAGATCACTGAAGTTAAACAACGTCCAGCGAGGTTGTACCATGTGGATGTCCACGTGGGTTTGCGCCCTCGTGATGCTCCGGTCCAACCCAGACTGGGTGAGGTCAATGTGGGTAGCTGGTTTGCAAGTTTCCAGCGAATGGAGGGTAAACCCCTCGTCTTGAATGACCAATAGATGTTAAAGAGACGTTAAGCCAAATTAAAAAAAAAAAAAAAATAGTGATCTCTGTAATAAGTGTGATGAGGAGAGATCAGAGCGGTGGACTGTAGGTTCAAGCCAAAAAGCGGCAGGCCGAAAAGAGTATACCCAAACACTATTCACTAGAAATTTATAATAGTTAAACATAAAAACAGAATGCACGACTCACTTCATTGATAGGTATGTGGTAACTGAATCTTCCTTTGTCAATGTGGTGTTGAGGTTGGACTTGTTCACCAATTAATTAAGTGGCATACAGGGTGGAAAGGAAAGGAGTGTGTGTACGCAACAATAAGATCAATCTATAAAAAAATATTTTTCATCATTTTGTGGCCTCATCATACTCGACGGTGAAGATGGCAGCGGTATACTACGTACTTACCTTATTTTAATTCCCTTTTTCTGATTAGAAAATATCCTGAAGGATGGACAAGTGATCCTGGAAGAAATGCTCAACTTGAGTATAGACTTAGTATCTTCCACGCTACCAAAGATGACTCTGGTACGTTTACCTGCATTACACCAACTAGACACACGCATTCAATAGAGATAGTAGTCAAAGGTAAGAAATCAAAAGACACAATTCTTTAGATTAAGAAATCAAATGTCACAATCCTGTAATTTTTGAATAGCTTTGGACATTTAGAATTCTAATTGATCCTAGAGATAGACAAGGGTCCATGTCCATTCGATTGGTGATATTAACCCCCCCAGTGGGGGTGGGCCTAGTGTTATTTCTTTAAAAAAGTTTCGGATCTCAAGAATTTTAAATGTATTGATACCAATTTGAATGTTGAATATAAAAGTTGAAATAAAAAATAAGGAATAACTGGATGCCTTTTCATTTCTTTTTTTTTTCTTCGAAAAATGAATCAGGGGCGAAGCCAGAGGGGTCTAAGATATATGATATACTAGCTGTTTCGCTCGTGCTTCGCTACGGTCTATAGCTTGGCGCATTAGATCCGTTCCCGTGCTAATAGTATGATTCCCCTTACAAAAATCGGAAAAACGGCCATAACTCGAAAACGGTTGGACCGTTAAGGCTTAAAAGGCCACCTAAAATTATCTCGCTTTGAGTTGATATGTTGTCGCGACAAAAGTTAAGATATCGGACCATGACCGGCTAAATTCGGTCAAAAATCGAAAAATCGGCCGTAACTCGAAAACGGTTTGACATTTTTTAATTCTGATATTTTTCCTGGGGTATTAGCCTATGGTTTCGGGGGGGGGGGGTCCATTCCCATCAATTTTTCGATATCTCTTACCGTTTTGGC
>CM022881.1:26816511-26834773 GCA_012654025.1 Pachypsylla venusta | reverse complement strand
AATCATCATCATCTTCTAAAGGCAATGCCTTGTCGTTCCCGCCACTGAAATCTATCTGATGCTACTGTTTTCATTTCGCTGTAATTTTGGAACTCCATTCTGGTGTAGATATGTTTGAAGAGAGAAGTTCTTGGTCGTCCACATCTTTTCACTCCTTGAACTTTCCCCTCAAAAATGTTGGAAATGAAATTGTTCTGCCTGATGAGGTGGCCAATAAGTTTTACTTTCCTTAGTTCAATATTTTTGATAAGATTTCTTTTTTCTTCTATTTCCCTTAATATTTCTTCATTTGTTTTTTTCTCTCTCCAAGATATTTTTAACATCCTTCTCCATAACCACATCTCCATCGCCTCTAGTCTTTTCTTTTCCTTTTTATCTAAAGTCCATGCTTCACAGCCATAATTCAAGACGCTCCAAACAAACGTTTTAATAAATTTCTTTCTCGTTTCAATGCTGATTAGCTATTATACAGGTATAATTGAAAGATTGCACTAAAAGTCTTGCCAACTCTTTAAATATTTTTTCTCTGTGAATTTTGTATTTCCTTTAATAAATAGTATTTGCTTTTAAAATACTGGAAACCCTTGATTTTTTTTTTGAAATGAGTAAAATGTGTCTTTCTATTTTTCAGGGGTACAAGCTTGTTCGTATCCGGGCACTGTAATTAACGGTAAAATGTCTGCCGTTAAATTCTATTACACAATCGGGGAGGAAGTGACATTTTCTTGCTATCCTGATAAACTCATGGAAGGATCTCCGACAATCAAATGTTTAAAGAATGCCAAGTGGTCAAGTGCAGTACCATTATGTCTCTCTCCATACTCTTTAAGACATAATAACACCAATGCAGGCTAACATGGTGGTCTCGAACATGATATTGATTGGTTGTGATGTAACTCTTTGGTGGACTTGATGTTATTTACCTACCTACAGGGCCGGACTAACTTTCCGCGGGGCCCGTAGCACTTTCACAGAGCGGGGCCTCTTCACCTCCACCCCCCGCCGGCGACGTCTAAGTAGTCTACTTTTTGGAGCCAGTACAAAAATTGATTCTCTTTTGACCTTTTGGTCTAGTACCTAGAGCTGGTAGAGAAAAGTGAAATTAAATTTTGAAAATATAACAACATCAATAAAACATGGTTACCGCTCATGCTAAAAAAAAACAATTTGCTTATGTTGCAATACTTGTTTCTTTATTAAGTTCCTAGATAGTAGGTACCTACTAGTACTTTACTAAATTAGATTTTACTACATACTTTGAAGAGTTGGGGGCCCCCGTCATCCCGTCAAAATGATGTTTTCACAATTGTCAACCCAGAAATGTTGTTGTTGTTAACGTTCTCGACGACTCTCACTGTGTCTCCTGTCCAAGGAAGCTAGCCACTCCAACAGGATCCGTCCACAGTGCTGACGGTTCCAGATTGGTTGGATTTGATGGACAATAGAACAAATGGTTTACATCATGAGCAGCCAGTACACAAAGAGGACAACGATCAGACACTTCAGGGTTCAGCCTGGATTTATATGTCTGCAACATGTTACTCCACCCGGAGCGAAGTTGGGATAAAGTTGTTCTGGTGGATCTGTGGAGAATTTTTTCGGAATTATCAACTTCGGGTGGGGAGCCAGTATTGGGTACTCTATTTTTTGAATAGTTCTTTTTTTTTTTTTTTTTTTGAGGGTATAATAAACCCTTTCAGAGTTTCGGAACTAAAGGACACCTCTGTTTGAAGCATGCCAAATTTTTTCTCCTCATAAAAAAAATGTTTTACACCATCAGCCCTGTGAGTTAGTAAGTCATGATTGAATTGGAAGAATTACGTCTCCGGAATGGTCAAGTAATTCTATGAACGATAGACCTCAATCATTTAATATTTATTTTTTATTTTTAAATATCAATTTTTGTAGTTAAACTGTCTTCTAACCGTCTTATGTATTTGTTTTTCTTTTAATTTTTGAGCAGCACCCCTATTTTGGCATTCGGCGGCCGCCACTGAATAAAATTTGATTGTTCTATGAAATTGATTTCTATAAGCACCAACTTTAAGTTTAACTAAGACTCTCATTGCAATGATTGATGGCAAATCGTATTTATCCACAAACCTGAGGGTGCTCTCAGACAGTCGCTTCTTACTGATGTTTTTTTGGAGCAAATATCTTTGCTAATAATTAGAGGAAAAAGCAAATACACATAGGTGACATGGGAATCCGCAGATCGAGCAATACTTACTTGATGTATAATAGAGCTTGTTACTACACAGAACTAATCTATTTTGATTTTGAGCACTCTTACTAGTACATCTCAGTGTTTTGCTGAATTTCGTTCACTAAAATAAGTATTCCAATACCAATTGATGTCAGATATTTGATTTTTCAATTAAATAATATCTAATATTTATTATTACTCACACACATGGCGTTTTAGTGACATGCATGGGTCCCGTGCCGACCATACAGCCTTCCTCCATTGAACTCTGTTTTGTGTCTTCTCTTCCCAGTTGTATATTCTCCATGTTCTGTACAACTTTGCCATTTCATTTTTCCAGCAACTTCGAGGTCTTCCTGGTAAACGCTTGCCAGGTGGATTGCTTTCGTATATTTTACGCACTGCTCTCTCGTTTCTCATTCTTATGAGGTGTCCCAACCAGCGTAATCTGTTGGTGTTCATTATGTTGACGACGTTCATTTGATCAGCCATGGCAAGTATTTCTTTGTTGCGTCTTCTTCATTTTTTTCAATAATATTTATTATTGAAAACAATATTAGAAATAAAAATCGATAAATTTAAACGGTAATTTCTTGCAAAGAACATTTGGAAAACGACGTTGTTGTTATTAATAGGCTTCATCATCCAGGATTAGGGTGTTTACAGACAGCCGCATACTTACATATCTTATAGCATATCACACATTGTTTATATAAGCAAGGAAAAAACAAGTAAACATGTTCATATGGGTGTCCGCAGATCGAACAATTAGCACACTCCCATAAGAACCAGTGTATTTGTTTTGTTTATTTCCTTGCTTATAAGACAATCTGTGATGTGCTATAAGTCATTATATTATACCCTTGTTAGATCACTCCTTGAATACTGTTCGGTCGTCTGGTCTCTTATCACATGGGGGATTTTTGTCTAATGTTTGTGTGAATCTTGGTAGTGAAAATGTCTCGAGATCTCGTGTCCCCACTATTCTGGTTACACTAAGAACATCGAGTGTATTGAGTCGATCCAAAAAAGATTCCTCAGATATCTCGCGAGATATTTTGACTATCAAGATGGCGCACAAACATTACACAACAATCCCCCATGGTTAGATTCCAAATCATGAGAAATGAAGCTGGGAAAGCAGGTATCGACATTATTCACTGCTCTCTGAATGACTTGAAAAAACTATAGATTTTAGATTCTAAATATTACCCCAGTCGTCCTTTGGAGGCGACGACACGTGGCTATGAGCTCGCGTTAATACGGCAGATATATACTCCAAACTTCTGATCCTCCAGAAATTGGAGATGCCCGTGCTGACGTAGACTTACAAGGGCCAGGGCTTGTGGTCGCGTCAGAAGAACGACTGTCCTTAGTATTAGAATTTTTGTATCCCTTTGTACTTTTTTGTTTATCTATAATATATATTTTAACTTGTATTTGTTAATTTTAAAAGGGCTTTGAAATGGGTACTTGCCATAAACTAAATTAAATAAGTATGTGGCTGTCTGCGGGTACCCTTTTACTCGGACTTTTAATCAAGGTAGTGTGCTTCAAAAGAACAGGATGCAATCGGATAAGTGACTGTCTGTGAGTATCCCAATAATTATTTTCTTATTCACGCACATTTCTAGATTATGTCTTGTTCGGTTTTCACTAAATATACATTTGCTTTACCTCGTACTTCTGTGAAATCAGTATTAACTCATATGTGATCCATTTTAAATTCTTTAATATTCAATTTATAATAATCATTCAAAATTATATATTTTTATTTTATTTATTTGTTTTGGAATATATTATTTATTTTGTCAATATTGTTTTAGAGAATAATATTATAGGTACCTAGCTGGTTATTATCATCGCAACAACAGATTGATAATATTGAGACTAAATATATTTGTCTTTTCTTTGTGGACACAGTTTAGTGTGATCGACAAATGAAAGTGACAAATATACCTAAATATAACAAATTCTCTCATATAGTTCGTTTAACGCATGACATACACGTTTGTCATTGTTAGAACATTTTTCTCTGAACATGTGAGACCAGATCCACCAAATACCAGATGGTGCATTTCAGTGAAAACTATTTCATTTATCGTGTCTTTAAAAATTATTTCTGATAAATTCATTTTATTTTATTAGTCAAATAAGAATAATTAATTATTATTCCTAATCGTGATAATTATGGATGAATCGGCAAACTGAAATCACTAGTGCCCATTTCTCAAATTAAAAAAAAAATCCAAAAAGAATACAAAGAAAGTGCGGTAATTTTGGAGGGTTGTGCAACCATCGCCACTTGGGTATGAAGATCTTTGCCAGCTTTGTTGCAAGAAATCATGGTCGCAAAAAACCTGTAGTCCGAGTATTACCAATTTGTTTTGCTTAACGTCTCTTTAACATCTATTGGTCATTCGAGACGGGAGTTTTACCCTCTATTCGCTGGAAACTTGCAAACCATCTACCTACATTATTGAACTCACCCAACCTGGGTTGGGCTGGGAAAAACCAGCATTACGAGAGCGCGAACCTACTTGGTCACCCACTTAGTAAAAACCTCGCTGAAGGTTGCTTAACTTCAGTCATATAGCAGGGAACTGGTGTATTCAACGTGCAACGTGCCATAGACGCTGGCAGTATCTATTTAAAACGTGACCATACTACAAATAGGAAGGCAAATAATTATTTATTCTCTGAATCGATGTTCTCTAATCACTTGGTCCTCAATATTAATTTTTATTCTGGTGTTATGATTCTGAACCTGAAATTATTAGGAATTAGCAAATTAAAATGTCGGACGATAAAATCAATATTAACAATCTTAAGTCGTATCACATTATTTGTCACCATTCCCAAATTTTGGCACAATTTATTTGATGTATATTTGTTGAATTTGTGTGTTTGCTATACAGTTGTGCCCCTATCACACTATTTGATGAGACTTTTCAAGTAAAATTATTTGCTTTCAAATAAGATTTNCTTATTTTAATGAGACCTTTAATAATTGTCACAAACAATATTTTCCATCATAGTATATAAAAATATGTATGTTCTAAACCTTGTAAGGGATGACATTGAAGCCAAACTTTGGGCGCGGGTACTTTATACCAATGCATGGTACCAATACATTGATTGTCTAAAGCTACAATTAAAAGCTACCATAAATTGTCTATAGTGTCTAAATTGTCTAATTATGTATCACCTGCAAGAAATAAGTGTGTGTAAACACTGTCAAAAGACATTTGTCTGTGTGGGATGTCAGGAAGGACAAAGTTCTGGTTCAGAATAGATTTCCTAGGGTCTAGCGATTTTTTTATTTTTTTTTCATTTTCATTTACATTATTTTATTTCTGGGATTTAATTTTATGTTTATGTAAGATAATAATTGATTTAGTTTATATTTCTTTAGTTTTTAATAAAGTAATAGCAACTTATTGTAATAAAAAAAAATCATTTTATCCTTTATTTTATTTGCGGGTACTTTGTACCCCCCCCCCTTGGCAATGCACGTAATTGAATAGAGCTTGGCAATCCCAGAGTTAAAACAGTAAATATGTCGGATCCTGTTTGAGTAACAAAAAAGTTATTCCGACCAAAGTGTCTTGATATCGTAAGATATGTATAGATCATCCCTCATGATTCCTTGCGCAACAAATCAAATTGAAGTCAAAAAAAAAACTGTTAAAATTACGAACTAAATACCCTACTTGATAACTTTTGGATTAAGACAAATAATGTGTTTTATTTTATCCTCTTTGACGACCATAACAGACTAGCTGTTTGTAGGATTGATAATGACTGAAGGTCAAACCTAAAGGATTTATGATGGTCTCGCCTGATGTCAGTAAACTATGGTCAGATTTTTTAATGATAATTCTGAGATATTTGACTGTTCTATTTAAAATGACTTCTTAGGTACATAAAGATATAAAATGGTTTCCATATTGTTCCAAGACCTGATTTCAATTCTAGAAAAGTATTTTTTATTATTATTATTATCATTTCTTTATATATCACATGATTGACATGGTGGTAGTTTTGAAACCCAATATGAGCGGGAACAAAACATGTTCCTGAGATCATATTGAGTCTGCATCATTCTGTTATCAGATCTTCTTTTGATGACTGGATTGCGCTTTCTCCATTTTGGTGTTAGGTTAGGTTAGGTTAGATGTTGTTAGCTTTGAGAATTTTGACTCTTCGTCCGAGTGGTCCACAGTGAAATGAATCTGTGTGGTGACCACTCAGACATTAATTCTTCCTTGAGAATACAAGATATAAATTATTTCAGAATACGAAAAACTCTTGGAAGATTCGTTAATGGAGAAAATTTTCTAAGTAAATTGTTAAAATAATAATTTTAATAGCCACAAAGGCTATTAAAATTATTATTATTATTATAAATCGGATATCTTTATTTTTTTATAGGTACTGGATCGGAAGCAAATACAGTGGAGGGGGGGGTTAGGGATGATCGTACCTTTTCCTTTAGTCCTAAAGAAATTGAACGTCGAAACACTTTTCTCAAATTTGGTGTTTATAATTATTACTACTGACTTCCATGTCGATTATAATTTGGAGCTTCGATCTCCCCCCTCCCACTCAACTGGAGACCTGTATCCGCCCTTGGCTTAACCTCAATTCACAAAAAGGCCATGAGGCTGAGATGTAAGGGTTCCTTACACCTCAGAATCTTCTCAAAACGGGATGCTATGTAACATTGTAATTATTTAGAACACTTAGTTTTCACTTTGATGTTTTAGTCAAGTGAGAACTAAGACCCTCCGCACGCCGTGCAATAAAATTGCAGAGATTTAGATGAAAAAAAAAAAAAAAAAAAATAGACTCTTGAGTGGAAGGTAACCAACCCACTTTGGCGAGGTTAATGCCTGAGGCATTTTCTACCACCTAATCCTTAGAGCTCTATTTTTATGTGGTCAAATACTCAAATTAATGAGGAAAAAACCCTGCCTCTGCTGGGAATCGAACCCACGCCCTCCTGTTTACCAGGCGATTGCTGCAATTTAAATTGCAGGGATTTAAATTGCTGCTATTAAAATTGTGTATACAAAGCAGGCAGTGAATGGGACACTACACACAAAGAGATTTTTTAATGTTATGATTAAAATTTCACAATTATACAATTTATAAATTTCAAAAAAAAATTTTGTATCAAACTACAAATATAAAAATGAGTCACGAGCAATTTATGTCCGCACACTGAGAGATCTGTGCAATTTTAATTGTGAACGTTAAGCACGGTCCACATTTATGTTGCAAATGTTGTCCAACATGTTGCATGTTTCCAAAAATATGGAACATTTCTTAGAAACATTGAAAGTGTGGACCGTGTACCGTGTCGGACAACATCGGCAGGGTCCACACTTATGTTGCAAATGTTGTACTACATATGTTGGGCAACTTTGGCAACATAAGTGTGGACCCTGCTTTAGTGAACTCCACTTTTGACCACGATATACATCCCGAAATGCACTTGTATATGTATGTATGTATATCCCTCTTTCTTGAAACTGCAAAGTTGACATTTCCATATGTACTTAATTTTGTTCTTCTTGGTGTCTATCTCTCCTCTTTTCTTCTGCTTGTATGTTTGATAAGAGGGAACAACTGGGAGACAATACGTAAACTCTCATTTAACTCAAGCCCATAGATGTATTGTTCAGAGTAAAGAAGCAGTTGAAGAAAGAAAAAAAAACACTGAATGTAAGAAGTGCAATATGAAATGTAAGAAAAGATCTGGCTACATAAATCATATGAAGAGCAAATATCCAAATCAGACACTTCACACACTATGCCCAATGTAACAATTAAAACCATCATCTTCTCAATTCTCCCAACGTTTAACCCTAGAATGACCAGGGGGGGGCAAAATTTGGCCGCGGTTTGAAAAAACGCACAGATTTTCTTTTTATTTGGTACCAGGGGCTTGATATCTAAGCTAATTGTCAAAGATATGATTTATTTACCTATGGCATAAGCCCTCCTACTGATAGCTCGTGGAAAAATCAGCTTTTCTGGAGCGCGGGCAAATTTTGCCCCCCCCCCTTGGTCTTACTTGGTACAAAAAATTTAAAAACAAAATATACACTTTTTGTTTTCCACCTCATTGTATCTCTGGAAAAATAAATTATTAAAGCCTTTGTGCCTTTTAAAATGTACTTTGACGACTTTTTTGGCCATATTGATAAAAAAAAGTCAGCAGAATGGACTACTAACAAACATAGCGAATCCATAGTATCTTATGTCATTTGTATAGAAGTCACAGACTCAGACTTGGGTGGTCAGTTGGGCAAATCAAATGATAGATAATGGTTTCATTTGTTTCTTTTCTTAATTTTTCTTATATTTTTGAGTTCTAAATGAAAATAAATAAATAAAGAAATAAGGTTAGTTATCCTGCAATCAGTCGGCAAACTCATGTTGAAGGTAATTTTTGATGATCAATTTTTTCTCTCTTTTTTTTCCTACTTTTTCTTGTTGTAAGTCCAAAATTATAAATGAAGAGTTTAATTCATTTTATTTACTTTGAAAGATAATTATCAACATTGTTCTTCTTATTTAAACTGGTTTTATAGCTAAAAACTACCGCGGGCACTTTTTGCCCCCCCCCCACCTTGGTCTTACTTGTGACAACATTTTCCTTGGTCATTCCAGGGTTAAGGAGTCCTGAACTTCACTCGCCCTCAATGCCGACAAACCCATTTTAGTGCATACCGTGTAACCGGGTAACATTCATAGGGCTGATCAGTCATCAAAATAGTGCGTTATGTAGAGGCAGAATGGAGGAAACGGTATCATGTTTGTTTGTTTGTTCCGCGATACAAGACACAATTTTCATCCGAATTTGACGAAATTTGGTATACAGGGTTTGCACTTTCTAGTTGTCCCATAGGATTTTACATGTAAATTTTAACTTATGGTTTGCATATCTTCCCATTATGTCACAAAAAAAAATGATGGCGATGTTCGGTGTAATTTTTTAACCAGGATTCCAATGAAACCATTAATACGAAAATCGGACCTACGGTTCTTGACTTAGAACCGTAGACCATTCATCTAAATGCATGGATTTTTTTAGTGGATATAATATATCTTCTGTTGTTCTGTTTCTCGTTTGATGAAATCTTGTTTAATCAAAATGAATCAAAACAGTCTTGCTTGCCAGTCAAATAAGGACACTTGTCTCTTGAAGTCAAGATTTGGAAGTTCGATTCCTGACCCGAGCTGAATTTTCCTCAAAAGGTGGAATTAATTCTCAGATCGAGTGTTTTTCTTCCCTTTTCAAAAGTACAAAATGTCCTCACTAATCAATACTGAGCTGACGAAATGATCCCTCAGTACCAAATAGTTCCTCATTTTGAGCTTGGTCATTCCCGTTGGATGTTTGAACCTTGTCTTTGTCTGTATGAATCTGTTCTTGCTGTTCAAAGTAGTCAGCATAGCTTTCTAATTTTTCTTTCCATTCTTCTGTAAGATAAACGAGTATATCAATCAATTTTTTTTTTTTTTAACACCAAGATAAAATATCTCTCGCTTTGAGTGATATGTCCTTCTTGTTATTATTATTTCCGGGAGGGAAAGTCGCCTTTTAAAGAGAACTTCAGCGAGAATTGTAGAATAGTGCTGATTCATTTGATTGAATAGATGTTCGCCGACTAAATAAAATCAAATCCTCTTGACATTGTGTCCCATCTGTTAGAAAAAATTACCTAGCGCTAAAGTTGTGGATTTTTTCTAAATCAACCGTGCAAATAAGAGAAACGACACTGCGTAAGACATAAGACGCGCAAGACATCATGTTTGCGCGTCTAGCAAAATATTAACTTTTAAATAAATTAAAACAAAACACTTACCAAAAACACTATTTATAATTATTTATAAAGAAACTAGTTTCGAATCATTCGATTCATCATCAGTCTAGTCGAGTCGAAAGATGGAAGTTGACATCAACAAAGTAGTGTTTTTGGTAAGTGTTTTTTTTTTTTTAAATTTATTTAAAAGTCTCACAAATCATAGACTACAACGATCAGATACTTCAGTGTTTAGCAAGGATTTATATACCAACTCTTTGAGGAAGTATCTGGAGCAGCACGGCTGGGTCCAACGGAGGAAAAGCACAATGAGTTGTTATCGGAACGGTGTTGATGGTCTTTGGCCGTGCCCGGGGGCACGGGTAGCCCCGGTACAAAGAACCAACCACCTTGGGGGCCTAGAACTAATGTAAGATCCTTCAGTTTTCGTGAAATTGGCAGTTTGTTTACTTACGTCTATATGTTGCTATGGAATTCAATTCTCCTCCTAATTCCAGAGGTAGAATGGATTTCGGTATAAATTCATGTAAGGTATCTAACTTTGTGTACACATGGAACTGAAATAAGAAAAAAATGATCAATGTATAATAATTGTCAACATTTTAACTCAACAGTCTTCTGCCTCAAAGTTTTTTTTTTTTTTTTGGAAAATAGTATTTGGTGATTCAAAAGGCGGGAAAATTCTTATAATACATATATGATCTATATTTGAAATTACAGAAGTAATTGCCTACTTTAATCCGCCACTAACTTCCCTACTTGGATAGAAGACTAATTGTGTACCCTGACAACACGTACCACGTGTTCTCTCAACCTTGTAAGTATAACCAACAGCAACTACTCAGTAGCTGTACACCCCAAACCGTGTCCTAAATGCAAAACCTCCAGAAGTAGACAAATCAGAACTGAATCTTCCACGCATTACTAGAATGACACTTCTCCAGCTGAGATCTGGCTACTCCATGATCTTAAATTCATACATGTGCAGAATCAAGTATTGAGGACAAATGTGATAAGGGTTCCCAAAACTCCTCATGACACAGTGCATCTCTTCAACTGCTCATCAAACCCTACATCTCTCCAGCCAATAGATCTGTGTCTAAGACCAGTTGAGGTGGCGCAACTCCTTGACCTTCCAATAACAGATGTAGAGCCAGTGACGTAATGTTTGGTGTCTGCTACTACAAGAACATCTCAGTAGCTGTGGTTGGCTTTTGTTGCAACATAAATGCATAATGCTTCTGGGAAACTATTTCCCAGCTGCTTCAAAATAAAATTTACAATCTAGCAATCGTAGTACAAACCGGCAATGAACAAGCCGATCACCTGGCAAGAATGGGGTCATCGACACCATTCATTGGGCCGGAGCCTGTGATCGGACTAAGCACGACTGAGATCAGGAACTTCATAGACGGATGGGTCTCCGAAAACCATCTGAGGCGGTGGAAGGACGTCTCGGGCCTGAGACACAGCAAGGCTGTGCTACAGGGACCATCCAAGGACCTTACTATGGAGATCCTTGCCCTCTGTCGCAAAAATATCAGACTAGCCACGGGCCTGATTACTGGGCACTGTGGACTGAGAAAACATCTGCACACTATGGGCTTCTATCAAGACCAGGTTATGTGCAGACTTTGTGGGGAGGATGAGGAGACTGCTTCTCACGTTATCTTTGATTGCAACTCCCTCATTGCGTGGAGACTAAGTATGGGACAACTACATCCCAGGCTTGACATTCACGCAAAACACCTAGCCAAAAGGCTGATCAAGCTTGCGCAGATCTTAGGCCTTAGCTAGGAAACAGGCTACCTTCCAAGCACAAAAAGCCCATAAGAGGCTTAGGTGCAGGGGCGTACATAGCCCTAAAGAGGAACTTAGCTCATGAATATACAAATATAACCTTCCAATAACAGATGTAGAGCCAGTGACGTAATGTTTGGTGTCTGCTACTACAGCATCAACTCAGTAGCTGTGGTTGGCTTTTGTTGCGACATAAATGCATAATGCTTCTGGGAAACTATTTCCCAGCTGCTTCAAAATAAAATTTACAATCTAGCAAGCATAGTACAAACCCGATTTTTAATTGTAGATTTGACAAACATTTTGAAAAAGTTAACTCCTTTTTGAATAATTGTACTGGTTCCAATAACGTGGATCTCTTTCATTCTTTGGGGGTACGCCTCCTGTAATGAAAACACATCAAATCGATATTATAAAATTTAAATAGACTGGCTGATGCTGGGAACTCACTACCTATGCGTGTTTTCCCGGGAAATCTGTCATGAATATGAACAATATTTTCTCTGAAGATTTTGAGCACTATCCCAGGAATTTTAGGTGAAAAAATAAATTAAAATAATAATATAGTTCAAAATGTTGATGAAAATGTTACCCCTAAACCTCTCTCATCAATATTATAAGAAGTCCTGATTGGGAAAGTTGCGAATCCGTCCGCCATCTTGAATTTTATGCTAATTTTTTTGTTTTTGCAAATATCTCGAGAACAGTTAACGTTATCGAAATTGGTTATAAGACTTTAATGAAGGACAAATATACTTCCCACAAGATTAGTTTTGTATATCCTCTCGTATAGATATGTTTTTGGGAGCTTATTATTTACATCTCTTTTTATTTTTAACGTCTCTTTAACATCTTTTGGTCATTCAAGACGGGGGTTTCACCATCAATTCGTTGGAAACTTGCAAACCAGCTACCCACATTGACCTCACCCAGCCTGGGTTGGGCCGGAAAAATAGCAAGCATCACGAGGGCGCAAACCCACATGGTACAATCTCGCTGGACGTTGCTTAACTTCAGTGATCTAACGGGAACTGGTGTATAGACGCTGGCTATTTTTACATCTTTAAGTTTGAGCTGTGTAATTGCTAATTGCACAGTTAAAAAACGTCGTTTCGGCAATAATTCAATTCCACTTGAACTTCGGATTTTTTCTTTCTTTCCCCAATTCGTGCTTACATTATAAGAAGAATCTTTGTTCCAAATTTTAAAGTTGGGTGGAAGAGAATTCCTCAGGAATCAACCCCGCCCTTTGAATTAACTTCTCCCTCTCTCTCTCTCTCTCTCTCTCTCTCTCTCTCTCTCTCTCTTTCTCTTTTCTTTATTTCCTTTTTTCTCACTCTTTCTATCCTCTTCTTTCTATGTCTCTTTCTTGTTTGAAGTTAATTCAATAAAGTGTATTAAAAATTTCCACTTTTGGATACGTTAATTATTTATGAGTCAATTTACCAATTGGGCTTTACGTTTGCCTTAGATGGAGCCAAAGGTGGCCAACGAAACCTTGTTAGGTACCCACACTGATTCCAAGATATTTATATAATCGTACTTTTTCTTAATGAGCAGTCTCCAAAATAATGAAGGTGTCGATTGTTTGCGTTGTGTTGCCACAAAATATTTAGATCACGTTCCCGAATAGCAAAAGAGCCGCTTTTTGAATACAACGTACGGGGGACGGCGCAGCGGACAAACGGATTTTTTATTCGATTTTTGGATTGGTGAGGTGGTTTTATTTTTGTCGATTCCAAAGGTTCATTATTGAGAATAATAAACCGAAATTGGTTTCTTTCAAAAGCAACTGTGCTTCTATTTTCCCCCTTCCTATTCCCAGTGTTTTTTTTTTTTTATTTTATTCATTAATTAATATCGCTGTCCGTAAACGTAGAGACTAGGTGCGTAATAAATCCATACTAATATATAAATGCGAAAGTAACTCTGCCTGTATGTATGTATGTATGTTACGCTTTCATGCTTAAACTACTGAACCGATTTTGATGAAATTTGGTATGGAGATAGACTAAACTTTAGGAAAGGACATAGGTTACTTTTTATCGCGAAAAAAGGGGTTGAAACTATAAACGGCCATGTCTATAAGGCGCCAAGCGAAGCGGGCGTATCCTGCTAGTATCTAATAAGAAAGGAAAAATCAAAAGTTCAAGTGGAAGCAAGTTACCACCAAAAAAAATCTGGGCAAACTAAAGGAGATACCGGAAAATGACTATGAAGGGGACCAGAAATTTTCTAGCTTCTCTCCAAATTAAGGCCGAATTTCACCATCGAAAAGTCGAAATTGAGTTGAATTCGGAATGAACTAAATAGATAAAATTTAATATGGAGTTGTTCCAAACGGGACCGGATTAACAATAGTAGCACTTGTAGCACGTGCTACGGGCCCCGCGTTCTGACAATTTACACTAGATATTTCAACATTTCTGTGTTGACAATCATTTTGACGGGGCCCCNGTTTTTTTTGTTATTATATTATACCAGTGAAAATTGTTTTTTTAGCATGAGCGGTAACCATGTTTTATTGATGTTAGTATATTTTCAAAATTTAATTTCACTTTTCTCTTCCAACTGTAGGTACTAGACCAAAAGGCCAAAAGAGAATCCATTTTTGTACTGGCCCCAAAAAGTAGACTACTTAGACATTTTTGTACTGGCCCCAAAAAGTAGACTACTTAGCGGGGGGTGGAGGTGGAGGGTGTTTATTTCAGGTATAATTGACAAATTACAATTATACCAGTGAAAATTGTTTTTTTTGTTATTATATTATACCAGTGAAAATTGTTTTTTTAGCATGAGCGGTAACCATGTTTTATTGATGTTAGTATATTTTCAAAATTTAATTTTCGCCAAAAATGCCGCTATTTAGCGGGTCTTTTTGCAATTTTTTCTGGGCAAACTACAAGAGATAACGAAAAATGACCAAGAATAGACCCTCCAAAATAGTATATAAGGACCACATAAAAAATATAAAATTTGAAAATTCCCAGTTTCTATCCGATTTATGGACGGTTTTAAAAAAAAAAAAATCGGAATTGAGAAGTACCACTTCGGTATGAGAGAGAAAGCTGAAATTTTATACGAAGGTGTTCCGCAGTACAAAAAGTAATATCCTTGAATAAAATATTGAATTTTTTAACCATGAGCGGTGCTCACTCTGGGGGTCGTTTCCACCAAAAACCCAGAGTTAAGAAGTATCACTTCTGAATAAGCGAGGAAGCTGAAATTTTATACGAAGGTGTTCCGCAGTGCAAAAAGTAATATCTTTGAGTAAAATATTGATAAATAAAAGCCGTGTTCACTCTGGGGGTCGGTTCCACCAAAAATCTAAAATTGAGGAGATTTATTAATTCCGCGATCTCGAAATTGTTGTTGAATTTTGTAACCGTAGCGAAGCACGGGAAAACAGCTAGTATATATATAAATTAGAATACCTGTGTAAAAAAAAATACGTAAGGTTAAAAAATAAAAAAGTGATAGGTAGGTACGACACAAAATCCAAATATGAGATGTACCACATCGGGATGAGCGAGAAAGCTGAAGAAGATGTTCCGTCGTACAAAAAGTACTTTCTGAAATTTTGTACGACGGAACATCTTCTTCACTACATGCATAGGTGTCACCAAAGTTGAAAATTTATTTTATGGTCATCTGGAAATTGTTTGTTGAATTTCCTAACCATAGCGAAGCACGGGCAAACAACTTTATAAAAAAGTTTATTAAACACTATAATCTATTTCCCATAAGAAATGACAAGGAATTCATGTCAGGATCAAGTTCTTTTCAATGTCGCTCTCATAGAGGGTGATTCAGAATTATGTATACATACGTTAACCACATTTTCTATGGACAATCTCGGGGGGGGGGGTCAACTCTATAACAAAAGTAGCGAAAATGCTTCCTAACGGAGAACCAAATCCTTTGATTTCCAAAAAAGAAATCATATTTTTTTTAATTACTCCTAACCTGTCTGAGCGGGGAAAAAATAATAATTTCTAATATAAGATTTCAGCGTTTTTCTGATATAGAAATCATGTCCATTCATGGGCGGATATAGGGAAGGGCCCGGGGGGCACGTGCCCTCAGTTTTTTAAGCGGGCGGTGTTTCTCAAATTTCATTTTACCTAATCACGTAAAAAAAAAAAAAATCAAATGAATGTGTCTTTTATCCCATTGAAAGGGAGGGCACGGCACCCTAAATAATTCCCAATCCTGAGATTAAATAGAAATACGTAAATAAAAAAATCGTCAAAAATTCTGTCATCCGTCATGACTTTTTTCGCTTTGATGAAATTTCATCACCCGTGGGTGACGTTCATCTTAACGCTTATATTGATAAAATAAACAAACTTGTTCTTCTCATGAAGTTCGCTGATCCCTAAGAACTATTGCATCTATTGTTTTAAAGTGGTGCGTGTCAACTGGATTTGTGTCAACACAAGGCCTGAATTGTGCCGATCCCCATATTTGTAAACAAAGCTCATTTCTCCTGATGTGATTCAACTTTCGTAATTCGAACTATACAAACATTGTATCATATTATACCTTATTTATACTGCGAGGATGAGACTGAAGTCCCTTTACCCCCACAGTCCAAATAGAGGTCTTACATATTTTACAAAAAATAAGATACGCATATGTTTATATTTATACAAGAAAAACAGTACAATAAAATAAAAAATTCAAGGGAGAAGGATTAGGACTAGAAGGAAGAGGAAAAGGATAGTAAAGAGAAGGAAATGTTAGGTAATGGGAGCTAACAAACCTTCACTGACTGTCTCCAATAAAGATAATTTAAAAGAGTGAAAGGTGGGTGAATTTAGGATAGGATACGGTAGTGCGTTCCAGAGATCGATGGAAGAGATAAGGAGGGATTTGCCATAGGAAACAGTGTTGTGAGGAGGTTTTTGAAGGAGAAGATCGTGGGAACGTGTCACTATGGAAGTAACGGAAGAACGAAATTGTTATTTGGAATATAGATAGGAAAACATGAACGATAAATGAACTTTGATTTTCATGGGAAAGTTCAAATACTTACTTGGGCTGTTAACAAAACTTTTTTCGTCAGTGGCATTATCACTTTTGAAATAACTTTTCCAGTGACTTTTTCTGCATTGTATATGAAAACATCACCTTTGATTGGGCCTTCTTCTATTAATCTTATATCGGAGATCATTAAAACAATTTTGAAAACAGATGCAAATTCAATCGAATCAATATCTTTTGGGACGTCAACGATTGTTATCCTACAACCGTCAGGTGTCAGATATGGAAGAGGAACAAGAGCTCTGAAACAAAAAGTAGTCAAAATAAATGCACCAAACAATACGAGCTCTTGCACAACAATTGTTATCCTACAACCGTCAGGTGTCAGATATGGAAGAGGAACTAGAGCACTGAAAAGTAGTCAAAATAAATGCACCAAACGATACGAGCTCTTGCACAACGATTTTTGTTCCGTTTGTCTGTCTGTTCGTTTGTGCGTACCATGATAACGTTCGAACGCCTTGCCTTTTGATGATGAGATGATGAGGGGGCAGTTAGCGGTTTCAAAAGTTCGTGGCCTAACCTGGATGGAGAAGGAAAATAAAAATCTTCCTTCATTTCAATACATTATTTACTTTGAGTAACATTAGGGATGGCACGATATATCGAAAATCAATATATATCGATATATTTTCTTCCGATCTATCGATATATTATATCGATATATTTTTCACGATATATCGTTTAATATGTACACTAATCTAGGTTTTTTTCAATGTTCTTAATATAGCAATAAAATTTGAAGTTATCAATTTTTTTTTTACTCGAAGTTTTCAATTTTAGGGGAATCCTACTTGTCCCTTTGAAACTGGCCATTGGTGGAAACTGGAAACAAGGGGAGGGTCAGGTTAGGAAAGTACAGAGAGGGGACGACATTTCCATCAATTCACTTCGTAAAATTCTAATTTTTAAATAAACCGATATATATCGTCGTTATATCGATATATTTCTCATATATCGATATATTTGTATATCGTTACATTTGAACTTCGATATATCGATATATTTTTGAACGATATGCCATAACTAGGTAACTTCTACATCTCCATGGTCGTCAATAAGTAGTTAGTATCCTTACAGTCAAATGCTCTAAAACAGTCGACATCATCTCTTCAATTTTTTTTTCTTCTAGGTACGCAGCTCATATTTCATTTTTGAAAATACAAATATTAGCTACGGATTCTACTTAAGAGCTGTGACAACAGACCCCTAAGTAGGTATAAAACTGAGTGAAAACTTTGTGCTGTACACTCCATCAGGACATGATGCCGACTAATTAATAAATGATAATCAGGGGCGTACACAGGATTTTTTTTCGGGGGGGGGGGGCAAACCAAGTAGGTACCATAACAGCGTCGTGGTGTTGAGCCCA
>CM022881.1:26753616-26798728 GCA_012654025.1 Pachypsylla venusta | reverse complement strand
TCAATTTTTTTTTTACACAAAAAGTCTTAGAAAGAGACGCTCTTTTCATAAGTAGAATCATTTTTGAGAACAGACAAAAAAAATTAATCACTTTCCAAGTTTTCCCACATTTTGCTTTTGTTTTTTAAAATTTTGATGGCATATTTGAAATCAGCGCCTTCAAAAAATATGATTTAGTGTCCATTTTCTTTTTGTTCGGTCACAGAGAACCCACCAAGCGACGTTGAAAGTTGTTCAAAAATGACCTTCTCCACCCTTGTACTCGGCTATGCTTCGTCTGACTCACTAGCGAATTTCGTAAAAAATGTTCAATTTGATCTCAGCTACCCACCATATTCAGGAGTCTCTTCTATAGCCAAACACCCTGTATATTAATAAGCAATGTTTCAGTGGCGTCGTGTTCCGGTCATTTGGGGTTCGCCGCCGATAACCAGAAACGTGAGGGTCATTTTATAGTTTTATCTTATTATTATTATTAATTGTGGTGGCCTTTTCTTTCGGAATTCCAAGTGCTGCGTCCACTAGTTAAGACTATTGCACACCAATTTTTCCATATGACCAGTATCTCTCACCCAGCCCTGAAATTGCCGCACCCCTAATAAAGTTCAGCAACAATTCTACTGGGTTAGAGTGTATCTCTATAAGTTCAAACCCGGAAACCCTAGCGTCCTGATGCGTTGTAGCGCCATATATGGGCAGTCAAATATAATGTGCGAAGCCGTCTCCGTCAGGGTATATGATTGTTTTTGATTTATTATTTTCAATAATGAACCTTCGGATTCGTCCGGAAAAAAATTACCCCCCCCCGACCAAATTTGAGAGGTTGTCCTTGATGGCCCTCTGGGGGTTGACGGGGTTTCACCCTCCATTCGCTGGAAACTTGCAAACCAGCTACCCACATTTAAGATAGAGACTTGAAATTTTATATGTAGTTTTAACACAAATTAATGTATTTTTTGGCATAATTAAAATTTCTACAGGGTATTTCAAAAGTGGCTAAACAGACATCAACTTTCGATTTTTAAATTGACACCCCTATTTTTTATTTCATATTCAAATTTTACGTCAAATTCAACATACAATCGACTCCTCATACAGACTCCTCATTTGATCAAACGGATCTCTGATGAAACCCATCCAATCATTGATTTTTCTTCGGAATTTTAACATCAACCAAAAATGAATTTCTACCCTACTTAGGTAAAAAAGTGTAAAAAATCAAAAACCAATGGTACCACGAGATTCAGCATAAAAAAATTGACTGATTTGATGTATTACACTCTTGGTTTTATCACTTTTATTCCGAAGAAAAAACAATGATTGGGCGGGTTTGATCAGAGATCCGTTTGATCAAAGTATCGAGTGAGGAGTCGATTGTATGTTGAATTTGGCGTAGAATTTGAATATGAAATAAAAAGTAGGGGTTTCAATTTAAAAATCGAAAATTGGTGTCTGTTTATCCACTTTTCAAACACCCTGTAGAAATTTTAAATCGCCAAAAAATAGATTAGTTTATTTTAAAACAACATACAAATTCAAGTCTCTATCTTTAGCGGTTAAAAATAAAAAAAAATCGTTGCGAGACTTTTCGAACACTCTGTATGTTGTATCGAACTGAAGGCTATGTCTTATAAATTATTAAAATAAAAATGAACAAATATTGATTGCCTTGTAGGTTGGATAGCCGATCTCCGTGGCCGAGTTGTTAAGAGTATTGAGTCTAGGTCCGGAGATTGTGGTTTCGAATCCCGCCCGGAGCGAAAAATTTCTGATCGAATTTTTTCGTTTCCGGAATCGCATGGCTGTAAGGAGTACCCTGAAGTAATGCCGAAAGCGGTTCCAGGGCATAACTTTTTTTAAAAGGTTGGTTACCTACAGTAGGTAAATTTATTTAGGTATGTGTGGAACAAAGTACCTTACGAGTATTAGAATTCTAACGGAAAATCAACATAATGTAGGTACAATTTTCTATGTAATAAATTAAGGAATAGGAAATAGCAAGTACATAATGATAATTTCACCATCCAAATACATTTTTACTGAAATTTTCGATGTCGAGTTTTCAATGCCAAAATACGCTTTGAGTTCCGCAGAGCACAAATCTCAAGTCTGACCGTCTGTCACTCGGTCTGTGAACAAGATATCTCAAGAACGGTAAATGCAAGCGACTTGAAAGTACCTATGTTCCTTGAGAGGATAAATATATAGGTAATTTCAAACACCCTGTAGAAATTGTTTTCTAACATCCAAATACATTTTTACTGAAATTTTCGATGTCGAGTTTTCAATGCCAAAACAAGATTTGAGTTCCGCAGAGTACAAATCTCAAGTCTGACCGTCTGTCACTCGGTCTGTGAACAAGATATCTCAAGAACGGTAAATACAAGAGGCTTAAAATTTAGTACGGTACGTATGTCAGTATTATATGATGGGCGACACATGAAACTTTTGGTTTCTTGACACCTTTCAGCGATTTTCCCAAATCCTGTATAAAAGAGAAACTGTAAAATATAAAACTTGCAATTTGGTGAATATTCATTATTCATATCAATTACGCATATATTGTTCCATGCATTCGCAAATACTTTTGGTTGAAGTATTTTCTATTGATGGAATTTTTTGCCGCTTATTATCGGTTTCCGACCGCTCGTAGGTGGCTCTGTCTAAAACAAAAACAGTAAGTGCTAGAGATTAAAAATTTGTACCTATATGTAATAATTTTATATATGGAATGCGGGTATGACTCCGGGGAGAACCGCAGGGTCCCAAAGTTGTAGGATTTTTGGGGATTTTTGTCGCGTGCGTCATGACATCGCGGGAAAAATCCCACCAACCATATTTTTATTTTTTCCACTTCTCTTTTGTTTTGTTTTTAACTTTTTATGTTTACTTGTTCGTTTTATTGACATATTTAACCCCCCTCGACAGGTTAGGAAACGTTTTTACGGCCANAAATTTAAAAAGTTAATGCTAAACCGGGTGGGAGATAGGTAATTTCAAAGTTTGCACTTTTGGATACTCACTGACTGACCGACTGATTGACTCACTGATCATCAAAAGTTTCAGGCACGTCCCGTATACCTAGAGCGCTGAAATTTTGCATGAAGCAATCCGAAAAATTGAACTTTTTAACTGTAAGTGCTCCAAAACGGTGTCGTTTTAGGGAAGGGAGTACAACGTATTTTAATGTAGTTTTAACTGATAAAACACTGAAATCTTGCATAAAGTTAGATATTTACATGCAACATGCAATTAAGCAGGAAATAATGTATATTTGAACTCTTACACTCCCGGTGCTCCAAAACGGTTCCGCTTTGGGGAAGGAGATGCACGAAAACTAGTTTAAATCATAAGTTTCAGGCACTTCCCGTATACCTGTAGATGTTTTCATGCATTTAAATGGAAACTAAATATATTCATTCTTTGACTACCAGTGCACCAAAACGGTTGCGCTTGAGGGAAGAAAATGCACGAAATCTAGATTCAACTGCTAAGACGCCGAAATCTTGCATGAAGGTAGAGCGACTTAAATTCAAATGAATCCGCAAGTATCAAAGTTCAAACTCGTTAACGTTCTGTGTTATAACTTCAGCGAAAAAGATACACTATAAATATTTCTGTTTTTATTTGCTTTGTAGTGCATATTACCTACTTTATTAATACTTTGGTGTTAGATCTTAGTGGACATTTGGGTCCGGTTTACACAGAAATTTCCTGGTTTCCGATATGCTGTGTAATCGAAAAGGAAAAACGGCTAAATAATCAGTTACATATAGTAATCTTTACAAAAAGTATTGATATCTCACAAAAAATTATCATTGAAAAAAGGCCAAGTTCCACTTATTCAACCAAAAAATTCTGCCCATGAAAGTAGTGATATCTATTATTGGGGCCAAGTTTATTGTTGCTGCTGTATATCCCGCACTTAAATTTTCTGTCTCAATTCTCTTAAAGTAATACCGACTTTACACTTGGCCAGTTTGTAAAAAGGTAGTACGAGTATTTTACGAATCCCCTTAGAAAAAACTGACCAAGTGTAAAGTCGGTATTACTTTAAGAGAATTGAGACAGAAGAACGTGCAATAATAAATTTAAGTGCGGGATATACAGCAGCAACAATAAACTTGGCCCCAATAATATATATCACTACTTTCATAGGCGGATTTTTTTGTTTGAGAGAGTAGAACTTGGCCTTTTTTTAATGATATTTTTTTTGTGACATACAAACTACAAATAATAACGTTATTAAAAAAGACGTTTCTAATGATCTAATGTCTAATGATAAATATTTTTCAGAGAAAAGTTATAGGAATATTATTGTTTCTTGTATTTGCAATGCAATGTCTTTTAGATTAAAAAGTTTTACATTGAGAAGAGAAATGTCCTTACCCTCCTTACTCAAGAACAGTTATAGGAATATTATTGTTTCTTGTATCTGCCATGCAATGTGTTTTAGTTAGTTTTACAATTGAGAAGAGAAATGTCCTTACCCTCCTTACTCAAGAACAGTTATAGGAATATTATTGTTTCTTGTATCTGCCATGCAATGTCTTTTAGTTAGTTTTACATTGAGAAGAGAAATGTCCTTACCCTCCTTACTCAAGAGAAGTTATAGGAATATTATTGTTTCTTGTATTTGCAATGCAATGTCTTTTAGATAGCTGTACATTGAGAAGAGAAATGGTGGTGGTGGTGGTGGTGGTGGTGATGATGATGATGATGATGAGTTACGCATTACAATATTACATAAGTCATGCATAAAAATAAATAATGAAATTTAGGGGGGGATTTTGGACCCCATGGATCTCTCCCCTGGGTTACGGCCTTGAAAATAATAAACCCATGTGTCAAATGAATAAAGATTATTTGGTTGTCCACAAATAGGACAAACCAGATTGTTTCCGTACAGACCGAGTAAACAATTCCATTTCTCCGCTGCTTGAGTCTGTTTTCGTGGATGTATGTGTTTCGATCGTATGTGATGGTAAAATAAAATCCCCTGAGAATTGTATGGTAGCCTGGTGTGTTTCTTTAGCATTACCCGGGAATCCCGGGACCCGGGATACATCATGTGTCATGTGGAGGCGAAATAACATAACTGAGACGATCGAACCTAATATACAGCATGTCCCAAAGTTCGAGACCAACTGAATATCTTTTGAACGGCTTTATGCGGAGTTTTGAAATTTTGCATGGTACCACCTGATAGTGTGACCAATTTTTCATGGACAGGTCTCATGTGGCCCCCAGGGGATACAACTTTTGTTTTTTAAATACGTGTGATATATTTTCAGAAAGACAATAAAATTAGAATTACTTTTCAAAAAAAATCTTTCGTCTAAGGTGTTTGGTTTCAAAATGGCGGCCATTTGAAATTTTCAAATGGCCGCCATTTCTAAACTCTAAAACTAGGCGAATTATGTCTAAAAAAAACACGGTCCTCAACATTGGTGTCCTATGTTATTATTTAGCATCCCATTTCAAATAATTCGCCTAGTTTTAGACACATAATACCATTCAAAATTTCAAAACTTCACATAAAGCCGTTCAAAAGATATTCAGGTGGTCTCGAACTTTTGGGCACCCTGTATAAGACAGATTGCAATAATCACTCTCTGTAGCAATTCAAGGATTTAAAAATTGCGATTTACTGTAGCACTAAATCACTGCAAACTTTTTTTTAGATTTGTTGTGACCAACTGACCAATATTTATGAAGTTGGATTCGAAACAACAGCCTCCTTGTTACGAATCCAGCACTTCAAATAACTAAGCTACTGGGCAGTTTTCCTGTACTAGTAGATAGTACAATGACTTTATACGCGGGATACCCGGTATGAATCCTGACGAAACCGGAATTTTTCGGAACTGTGCTTGTTTGTTCGGGGGTGCACTCAACCTCATGATGACAATTGAGTAACTACTTTATTGTGAGTAGCGACTAGGGATGGGATTTTCGACTCACTTACATGATAATTCCATGCGCGGATATAGCCCTTTTGTTTTTTTGGGGGGAGGAGGACAATCGCACAATATACCTAATAGAAACTTTGGAGGGGGGAAGGGGAACGACTCTTAACCTAGAGACCGTTTTTTTTTTTACAATTAAAATGATCCATATTTATATACCTAAACTAGCAGTTGAGCCAACGATCATACCACGTTGAATACACCAGTTCCCGTCAGATCACTGAAGTGTTAAGTAAGCAACGTCGGGCGTGGTTAGTACTTGGATGGGTTACCGCTTGGGAACACCGCGTATCGTTGGCTTTTTATTCCGACCCAACCTAGGCTGGGTGAGGTCAATGTGGGTAGCTGGATTGCAAGTTTCAAACGAATGGAGGGTAAAATCCCCGTCTTGAATGACCAATAGATGTTAAAGAGACGTTAAGCCAAATTAAAAAAAAACTAGCAGTTGTGCCCCGTGCTGCGGCACGGTTAAAATTTGTAAAATTTGACAGAAAAATTAGCTTTATCTCGATATTTAACATTTTTTAATTCCATACCAAATTCGACCGAAAACGGCTCGATATTTTTTAATGCTGATAATATTTTTGTAGTTTTTTTTGGGGGGGGGCATTCATTCAATAGTGGCATAATTGTGTCCGATGGTGGGCAGATGTACGAGACGGTAGCTCCAGATAGGTTGCAGTCTACTGCTAAAATTTTAAACTGTCATCGTATCTTAGAGGCTGATAATTAAAATGGGGCCCCTGAACCAATGGCAATCACTGAAATATAATGACCTCATTAACACAATAGTTACAAACATAATGATATTAAAGAGTTGATTTCTGTATTATTTTACATCAGCTCAGGTGGACTCGGCCCGTGAGGATGTCACCCTCAAGTAACTTCTTACAATCTCAAGTATGATTTTCTTTTCCTCATGGAAAGTTAGCAAGTCATACTTGGAAGTTGGAAAAAATTACGCCTTCGGTAATTAACATATCAAACAAATTTAACAAAAAAAGCAAATTTCATAAAAATCAGACAAGGCATTCGAGTGTTATCTTCGACCCAACAGGCAAAGAAAAGAGAAAAACGTGGTGTTAAAAATAGATCTCACTTCGTTGGATCAACAATGTAGTATGCTATGTTCTAATCAAGGTAGATGTCCTTAACATCTGCATATCAATGCAAAGGATGTATATAGAAAAGACAGGCAGATCAAGTTTTTCAAGTTATGGGAATTCTTAAATGATTACCGATCAGCAAGATTTTGTTAGTAGAAAATATAAATAAATGACAGAGTTCCTCATTACTCATTAGAGTTAGGTGGCGTAGCATAGAAGTACGGCCACGAACGTCAACAACAACTAACTTCCTTAGCAGTCATATTATAGGCTGAGGAAAGTTATCTTTGTATAAAAACTTTATTAAATAAAATAAATCAGAGAATTGAAATTGAAAAAAAAATTGAGTAGCTAAGCAAAGAAAGCACACTATGATTTATAAAACAACTAGCTGTTTGTCCCTGCTTCGCTAAGATTACAAAATTCAAAAACAATTTTAGTAGCTAAGCAAAGAAAATGCACTATAATTTATAATGCAACAAGCTGTTTGTCCCCGCTTCGCTAGGATTACTAAATTCAACAACAATTTGAGTAGCTAAACAAAGAAAACACGCTATGATTTATAAAGCAACTAACTGTTTGTCCCCGTTTCGCTAAGATTACGAAATTCAACAACAATTTGAGTAGCTAAACAAAGAAAACACGCTATGATTTATAAAGCAACAAGCTGTTTGTCCCCGCTTCGCTAGGATTATTAAATTCAACAATAATTTGAGTAGCTAAGCAAAGAAAACACACTAAAATGATTTATAAAGCAACTAACTGTTTGTCCCCGTTTCGCTAGGATTACTAAATTCAACAACAATTTGAGTAGCTAAACAAAGAAAACACGCCATGGTTTATAAAGCAACAAGCTGTTTGTCCCCGTTTCGCTAGGATTACTAAATTCAACAATAATTTGAGTAGCTAAGCAAAGAAAACACACTAAAATGATTTATAAAGCAACTAGCTGTTTGTCCCCGTTTCGCTAGGATTACTAAATTCAACAATAATTTGAGTAGCTAAGCAAAGAAAACACACTAAAATGATTTATAAAGCAACTAACTGTTTGTCCCCGTTTCGCTAAGATTACTAAATTCAACAACAATTTGAGTGGCTAAACAAAGAAAACACGCCATGATTTATAAAGCAACAAGCTGTTTGTCCCCGCTTCGCTAGGATTACTAAATTCAACAATAATTTGAGTAGCTAAGCAAAGAAAACACACTAAAATGATTTATAAAGCAACTAGCTGTTTGCTCCTGTTTCGCTAGGATTACGAAATTCAACAGCAATTTGAGTAGCTAAGCAAAGAAAACACACTAAAATGATTTATGAAGCAACTAGCTATTTGCCCCTGTTTCGCTAGGATTACGAGATTCAACAGCAATTTGAGTAGCTAAGCAAAAAAAACACACTAAAATGATTTATGAAGCAACTAGCTGTTTGCTCCTGTTTCGCTAGGATTACGAAATTCAACAGCAATTTGAGTAGCTAAGCAAAGAAAACACACTAAAATGATTTATAAATAAGCAACTAGCTGATGTTTGCGCGTGGATACGATTTTGAAATTCAACAATTTCGAATTTGCGACATTGAATTTTTGGTAGAATTAACCCCGAGAGTGAGCACGGCTCCTTTCTATTAGAATCAATATTCTCTATCTCAAGGGTTTATCCAGAAAAAATATTACAAAGAAACCCGTTAAAATTTTAGATTTTTGGTGGAACCGACCCCACACAGTGAACGCGGCTTCTATTTAGAAAATTCAATATTTTACTCAAAGGTATTACTTTTTGCACTGCGAATCACCTTCATATAAAATTTCAGCTTTCTCGCTCATCCTGAAGTGATATTTCTTAACTATGGATTTTTGGTGGAACCGACCCCCAGAGTGAGCCCCGCTCCTATTTAGAAAATTCAATATTTTATTCAAGGATATGACTTTTTTTTACTTCGGAACACTTCTCAATTCCGATATTTTTAAGGTGAAAACCGTCCAAAAATCGGGGAAAAACGGGAAATTTTGAAAATTTATATTTTTTATGGGGTACTTATCTTATATACTATTTTGGGGTGATCTATTCTCGGTAATTTTTCGTTATCTCTTTTATTTTGCCCAGAAAAAAATTGCACCCGCTAAATAGCGTCATTTTTGGCGGTAACTTGCTTCCACTTGAACTTTATTTTTTTTCCTTTCTTATTATGCACCTACATAATAAAAGGGACCTGTGTGCCAAATTTCATATCTCTAAGTTTAGCCATCGTGGAGCTACGTTGATTATCAGTCAGTCAGTACGTCAGTCCTTTAAATTGACTCGCCCTGTAGATAATGTAGAAGCTAGATAAATAGAAGAACACTCTACTAGATATGTTTAATTTAGCGATATTACTTTATAGGGGCCCCTCTATTAAATCATCACCCTGATCTAGTTTTACAACAAAATAAAACTAGTATTATTATTTTGATAAAAAAGTTACATACTCATTACTGCCAAGTACAGGTTTTCACATACTTTTCATGATATTTTTTTTCTGGTTCAAGTTTTTCCAGTTTTTCCAAACCTGCGATTAATGCAGGTTTGGAAAATTTTACATTTTTTGCCAAATTGGCCACAACTTTTCGAACGTAATAAAATACTACGTTCTAAAACGAGATTTCGTTTATTTTCCTGAGTCCCAAGAAAATTTAGTTTAGTTACTGAGACCCAATATACAGGGTGTCCATAAAGACTCACCCCCCCCCCCCCCCCNCCCCCCCCCCCCCCCCCTATGATTTTTTATGATCCCAAATAATTACTTATTTGGGATCATAAAAAATTATTTCTAGGCATTTTTAAGCACCATTTCGGTGCGGCCGCAAAGGGAATGGGTCACATGTTTCACCCCGTAATTCGTGAACGGAGAGCTCTGGTTTTCTGTAATGAACTCATATTAACGAGACCTTTAAAACAAGGTGTCACTTGATATAACTTCTCATTTAAGATTTTAAAGCCAGTCGGTGTCCAGCCTAAATGGCTGGCCGAGGCCATAAAGTTTGTAGTCTAAAATTAATCCCCCTAAAATCTAAAGGATAGGTGTTTTGGCGTTTTCTTATATTTTCAGCCATTCTCGAGATACGGGGGGTGGGGTGTGACTTTATGGACACCCTGTATATGTGGTAAACAAACAGGACCGAGGAATTAAAATTTGCAATTTTTTATACCTAGTTAAGTCTCATATATCTGGTAAACAAACAGTACCAGGGAATAAAAATTTGTAATTTTTTATACCTAGTTGAATTTTCATATATCATCCAGAATTTATGATGCCAGTTAAACCGTACATGCTCTTCGGACCATGTTTATTATGTTCAGTCTTTGATAATTGCGTTTGGCTTTTTCAGGTCAGCGTTTACTACTCTGTATGACTTTATGGACACCCAGCGTTTACGACTTTATGGACACTCTGTATAGTATACCGAGATCAGTTTTAGAAGTCCCTGGGTCTGAAGTAACGAAAATTTGTCTTTATTGTGTTCGCTACCACTACCAAAGAAAAGGTTAACATTGCTATCTTTGAGTCGACCTCAGGTCTCAAACGGTATGAGTGCCATGTATCGTATATGCTATACATAGGGTCCGATGAAAATATTAAAATGGTCTCAGGACTCAGGGGACTTCTAAAACTGATGTTTAGCATACAATCAGTGCCGGATTTAAAGTATGTGATGCCCTAAGCACTAAGTATCTCAGGACCCTTTTTTGATGTCAGTAAATTTTTATCTCGTGAGTATAAATATTTTAAAGTAAATTTAATGAAGGATAACAGAAGGAAGAAAAAGTCTAATAATTATATACATTTTCATTTTTAAAATAAATACAGCACTTATTTAGCCTCAGAAGTCATATTTATTTAAATGTTTAACCAATGAATAAAAAATAATTAAAGATTCAAACTTATTAATAATCTATCATTATTTAAAAATCAAAATCAAATATTCCTTTCGACGAAATCGTAAATACAATTGTTTTGCAATCGATTCGCAGGTATTCAGATTAACAAAGAGAAATGAAGCCATACTCTCTAAATATGAATTAGTGAAAAATAACTATTTGGCAGTGAATATTCACTATTTGAATTATTTAAAACATATCACTATCAAACTAATTCAAACTTAGTGAATATTCATTTTATTATTATGTCTCGGTTATCAAGAGGAATCATAGTTATTTCCTCTGGGATAGGCATCTGGATCAGGAATTAACCTAATTCCTCAGACCCAGCGCCTGCACTCTTTAAATTCCTACTTTTCTCAAGATGTAGGTTGATCCAAGCAGTGCACACTCTTGTATATTATTGATGTTGAGATGTCCCGGTATTTGTTTTAGGTTTTCTTTTAATGATTTTGGTACTACTCCAAGTGCTCCCACTCAGTAGTACTACTTTCACTTTCATGTTCCACATTCTTTCAATTTCAATGGCCAAGTCCTTGTATTTTAATTTCTTTTCAGTTTTTGTTTTCCACGTTTACATCGGCTGGTACTGCTACATCAATGATCGTACAAATTTTGTCTTTTCTGTTCTTAATTATTATATCTGGTTTGTTGGCGTTTATTGTTCTATCCGTTTTATTATTATTATTTATTGTGTTTCAGAGGTGTCTAACCTCTGACACATTACAATGAAAGTTAAATATTCCTATCTCTATCAAAATGAGAGAAATACGGATAACATTATAACAGTAAAAGGGGGAATAATAAGTACTTACTGTATTATACTCTGCAAAAAGGAAAATGATTAGTTACAAAATATAGCATTTAGGTACTTACTGTATAATACTCTGCAAAATAAAAGGAAAATGGTTACTTACAACAATTAGTACTTAAGAACTTACTGTAATAATTAGCTGTAAAGAAAGAAAAGGGGATTTACTAAACTAAGCAGAATTTACTAAACATTTACTAAACAGAATCGCCGATTGAAATAGTGAAATTTTCAATAATTAAATTAGTCTAAAAAAATATCTTTTAAAGGTATTTGTATAAGATTGATACATTATAAATAAAAAAAAATTATATTTATAAATGGAATAATGATGAACAATAAAATTCACATTAGAAAAGTATAAACTTTAACCATTATTCAACAGTATATATAAGTAATTAAATCCTTTGAGTTTATAGAAAAATTATTAGAATATTTTAATTAACGTACGTGGTAATAAGAAATCTAACATCTGTAAAGCAAAATATGAAAATTTGCATCCCCAACAAAAACGAAATATTCCCAAAATACCTTTTTTGAACAGAATTTTTTTTTTCCCGAGAAAACGTACTTTCTTATCAAGTGTAATACCACGTTTGGTGTGCCCCCCTGAGACATAATGCCCTAAGCAATTGCTTATTGATAAATCCGGCACTGCATACAATACATTGGGACTTAGGGGGATATTCCTTTCAACTAGTCTAGTACTGTGAGATCGGTTCCGTATGTCAGATTTCATACAAGCCATCATTTTCATCCGATTTTGACGAACTTTGGTATACATGTTTAGGGTATGAAAGAAATTTGCTGTATAGTTTTTGGGGTCCCCGGGCCCCCCCACGGGGCCCCAATCGGCCCAATATTTGAAAATGATTTCAGTTGTTTGAAAATGATTTTTCTCTTTTTAGCGGTTTGTTGCAGAAACGTAAAATTTTGATATGTGATGGCTGGTGTAAAGGCTTTTCAATTTTGAACATTTTGGGGGCCCTCCCCGCCGGGGGAAAGGGCCCCCAATATTTTGTTTTTTTGAAAATGATTATTCTCTTTTTAGTGGTTTGTTATAGAAACGTAAATTTTGATATGTAATGGCTGGTGTTAAGGGCTTTCCTATTTTGAAAAAATTGGGGACTTCCCAATTTTTTTTTATATTTTTTTTTATATTTGATTAAGATATTTTTTCCTATTAATGACTACAACACTAACGTGAACACCTGATCATCTTGATCCACTAGTTTATTTTGGCTTAACGTCTCTTTAACATCTATTGGTCATTCAAGACGGGGGTTTTACCCTCCATTCGCTGGAAACTTGCAAACCAGCTATCCACATTTACCTCATCCAGCCTGGGTTGGGCCGGAAAAATAGCCAGCATCACGAGCCGCGAACCCACCTGGACATCCATATAGAACAACATCGCTGGACGTTGCTTAACTTGAGTGATCTGATGGGAACTGATATATTCAACGTGCCATAGACACTGGCTCCTCAATATCTCTTTCATGTCATGTTCAAGTGATTCTCTCATATTGAATTAGATACGAGTATATTCGTGAGGTCCGTAACCAACGATCATACCACGTTGAATACACCAGTTTCCGTCAGATCACTGAAGTTAAGCAACGTCGGGCGTATCAGTACTTGGATGGGTGACCGCTTGGGAACACCACGTATCATTGGCTCTTTTTTCCGACCCAACCCAGGCTGGGTGAGGTCAATGTGGGTAGCTGGTTTGCAAGTTTCCAGCGAATGGATGGTAAAACTCCCGTCTTGAATGACCAATAGATGTTAAAGAGACGTTAAGCCAAATTAAAAAAAAAAAGACATATTCGAAAGTATTGAAATATAACTGGCTATATCCGTAAACCTCGCTCGTTCGAGTAAATTCCCTTGCCTATATTTCTAGTGTTTTTGAACATTATCTATGTAGGGTGTCTCCAGAATTATGAACAGTGTCAAAATTTAGCCGTTTTTGCTGCTAAAAACACTTCACGTTCTACAGTAAAAAAAAAAAAAAAAATATTATGGCGGAACGTGAATTTTTACCTCCAAATAATAGATAAAGCAATCTACACTAATCCGACCAATCTTTGCACTTAAAAATTTAAATACCTATGTAGGTTTACCTTCTGCGAGAAATTGCTAAAAAAAGAGTATTTTTTGTTTTCCTCGTTGCCTAAATGTACATTACATTTTTCGAGACGATTGTACGTTAATAAATAAATCTGAAATTTGTGTGTATCTATGTACACACAAATTATCTATGTAGGGTGTCTCCACCCTACATACAATACCACGGCCCAAACGTTAGCAGATACCGAAAAATTGATCGGAATGGACCCCCCCAAAATCATAGTCTACGACCCCAGGAAAATTATCAGAACTAAAATATATCAAGCCGTTTTCGAGTTACAACCAAATTTCTAATTTATTCACCAAAACTCAAAGCGAGAAAGTTTTAGGTGGCTCTTTAGTCCTTATTTTAGGACAATTTCTGCAAAGGCCAGTCATTCCAGAGTTACGAGTTCAAAACCGTGAAAGGACAAAATAATATTTTGAATTTACTAAAAAGTCAGAATGGCCGTGCCCGTGCCCCTAAGGCGCCCGGAGAAATATTGGGTTTTAAAGTTTGCAATATACAGGCTGGACACAAACCAATACCCCNAAACCAAACCCCCCCCCCCAAATTTCCATTGTCCTTGAAAAAAAAAAGATTGTTTATAAATACCGTAGCGAAGCACGGGCGAACCAGCTAGTAGGTAGGTACATATAATTTACATTCAAAAAAATTTAAAGTCTCTAACGCTTACCGTTTTCTTTTGGCACCGTTTTGTACTTCTATGCCAGACTCGTGAAAACCGCTCTAAAGCGGCAAAAAAAAACGCCAAGAGTAGATTCTATTTCAACGGAAAGTGTCATTTTGCATTCCATAGGTATATAAAATTGATATAAATTTTAAGCGCTAGCACCAACCGTTCTCCTTACATACGGAACCGCAAAAAAGCGGCCAAAAACCACTAACGGTAAATCAAACTGCAGCCAATGTGTCTACGCGTAATCAATACAAAAATGTAATATGAATAGGCACATTTGAAGGGACCTGAAGTTCTAGCTCTTACCGTTATCTTTTTAGGCAGGTTTTTAGCGTTTCAAAACCACTAAAAACCGCCAACAGTAACTTTCAACCAAAAGCTTCGCGGTTCATTCTGGGCATAAACTTGACGTACATATAAAATTTCAAATCTCTAGCACTTACCGTTCTTCAGATATCTTGTTCACAGACAGACACGCACGAACCAATGGCTGAAACTCAAGATATGGGCTCTGGGGACCGAGACCCCAAATTGTTTTTTGGCATTGAAAACTCGACATCGAAAATTCAGCCCATTACAATACTTTCCTTTTTATAGCAAAATAAGGAAAGTAAAAAATACCTATTGCTTTTTCAGATATTCAAAATGCAACTGTTACTAAAGCCCGATCCTACCACGACGATTTTTCAGGGAGTTTCATTCTAACACTGTGTCAACCTGTGTTAATACAATACCCAGACCCGAATGTTTTAAAACTCGGCTTTTGGTAGGACCGGACCTTATAAAACTTACCTCATGTAAACGAAAGGTTCTGGAATCGGGGAGGAGTGTCTGGCAAAACTTTGAATATTTCTAACCAATTTTAACCCAATTAGAGAGGTTAGGAAACGTGTACACGGCCATACCTCTATCGCATATGTAATACCCTTCAACATGGACCCATGACGGTCAATAAAAAAGCGAGAAACATAAGTTTTTGTTGCCAGATACTCCTCCCCGGTTCCAGTTTTAAACGAAGTCATATTTATAATTATGATGTCACAGAGTATTCTGGACCCGGGGAGGAGTATAATATGACGTCCTTTGAATTTTTTTAACCCAATTAGATAGGTTAAGAAACGTTTTTTACGGCCATTCCTCTATTGCGCATGTACAACCGTCCAACATTTACCCATAACGGCCAATATAAAAGCGAGTTTAAAAAAAAGGACTACATTTACTCCTCCCCGATTTCTGATCCTGTCACAGAGGCCTGCTACCCACAGAGAAGTACTTTTACTCTGTTCCACTCTGACAATGTTGCCAAACTAATGTAATATTTCAACTGCTAGATATGAACGAAAGAGCGAAATGAAGTTTATTGCTAGAACAGAGGACTGTTTTATAAAAATTACTAGTACGGAATTACAAGCAAAATGCATATAATACTGGTTTGTATAACAGACAAAACTTCTAAAAATATTGAAATTTACTTCTTATACAAGATTTTTACCTGAAATAGAGGACTTTTATGAAATAGGCCCCAGTTGGTAAGTATCTGGGTGACAATAAAAGAAAATTATAAAAGAATCGTAAAATAATAATGAAAATATTTACAAAAAGAAAATATCATATTATGAAAAAATAATTTTAAATCTTTAAATGGAACCTTCCTCAGATTTAATAATTAATCAATCTATTATTTTTCAATACGTAATGTAAAGTAGTGATGATATTGTAAAATTGAAATGTAAAACTATATTTTTATAATATATTACTAGCAATTCACCTTTACAGCGGAGCTTTCATTTATTGATTTCACATTAAAAATGAAAAATAGGTCTAAACAACCGCTCATTTTATTATTGCTAACGGACTTGAGCTTCAGATTCTTCAACTTGTGGTTTACAGCTTATTATTTTATGAGATAGTTATTTTATCCTGGGTGTAAATGGATGAGAATTCATGAACACTTTCAAATTTATGGTTACATTTTTTAATTTAAGTTTTCAGAAGAAAAAAACTCCAAAAAAAAAAATCTATTGGCTAACGTGCATCACTGTTGCAGAATCTGTTCACGACAATAATTTAGCCATTTTTCAAAATGGGTCCATTTCTTATTTTAGCTTAACGTCCATCACTGCAGCAGAATCTGCTGCCGATTAGTTTTATCTAGCCATTTTATAGTTCTATAAAATATAGTAAATAATCTAGCAATTCTTTTTTTTTATTATCTAGCATTTTCTTAAAAATAATCTAGCAATATTTTTCTGAGTGTTCCGGCAACATTGAATTTGAGTGTTTTTTTTTTCACTGAATTTTAATTTATTATACGCTTATGTGTTTATATTTTCCGTTCTAACCCAGCCCAAGTTAAGAATTTGAAAGTTCAAAGTTTTAAAAGTTTATGTTTAATTCTGTAAGTTGTTTTCGCCTTTATTAGCAAAGACAAGGTAATTTTGTACATTATTTTTAAATTAAAATGACAGTGAAAGATGTAGATGTGGAAGGTTCTCCACCTAAAGCCAAATCACTAAAAGGTAAAACGGAATTGGCTCACATAACTTTGTTAGATGGTTCAGTACTAGACGTTACCGTTGAAAGAAAAGCAAAAGGAGAGGAGTTATTTGATCAAGTATGCGATCACTTGAATCTCTTAGAGCGAAACTATTTCGGTCTTACTTACAATGATAAAAATGATCCCCAGAATTGGCTGGATTTAGATAAGCGAATTTCTAAATATTTGAAAAATGATCCATGGAAGTTCGATTTTGCTGTTAAATTTTACCCACCTGATCCTGCCCAACTACAGGAAGATATTACAAGGTATCAACTATGTCTGCAAATTAGAAATGACCTCTTAAGCGGTAAATTACCAGGTTCGTATGTAACATATGCACTTTTGGGTTCTTATTTGGTTCAGTCAGAAGTCGGTGATTATGATCCTGAAGAACATAAAGATACTCCGGATTATCTTAAAGAGTTCAAATTTGCACCCAACCAAACCCCAGAGTTAGAACAAAAAGTTATGGAACTTCATAAAACTCACAAAGGACAAACGCCAGCCGAGGCTGAGTTGAACTACTTGGATAACGCTAAGAAATTATCAATGTATGGTGTCAACATTCACCCCGCTAAGGACTCAGAGGGGGTTGATATAATGTTAGGCGTATGTGCTTCTGGTATTTTGGTTTATAGTGAAAAGTTAAGGATTAATCGATTTGCTTGGCCTAAAATCTTAAAATTGTCTTACAAAAGGCATAATTTTTACATTAAGATTAGGCCAGGGGAATATGAACCATACGAATCGACGATAGGATTCAAACTTGCTAATCACAGAGCTGCTAAACGATTGTGGAAAGTGTGTGTCGAACACCATACCTTCTTTAGACTAATGGCCCCCGAACAACCTCAAAAGTTGGGCATATTTCCAAGATTTGGATCAAAATTTCGTTATTCTGGGAAAACATATTACGAGTCAAAACGAATACCAATTGAAAGACCAGCTCCTCATTTTGAAAGAAGCTTAAGTGGGCGTTATATAACTTCTAGAAGTATGGACACGCTTGGTAGTCCTAGGCATTTATCTGAACAATATGATCTTGAAGATTCAACTGGCAGGAGGCGCACTCTGCTCCACACACCGGGATCATTAAATGAAATTGAAAAGAGTAACATATCCCCTAAGAAACACAAAAAAGACCAGGATGGAATAGGGAGTATACGAAGCTCCCAAACTTCAATTAGTTCCAAGGAAGGGGACTATGAAGCAGACGATCACTCAATTGGTATTCATCCTAAAAAGCCTGTTGGTGGAATTGCCGTATTTCCGATTGGTGACATCATTGGCAGAAAAAAGAAAGATAAAAAAAGTGGATACTCAAACAAAGACGAAGAGAAGGAGAATCGCAATGACCAGTCCATTAACATCGAAACGTCTTTCACTTCTTCGAAAGACACAAAGGCAGATGATTCAACTTTAGAAAGAAGTGGCAGTCTTAAAAAAAATAAACGAGGTTCCAAAAACAACGACAATGATTTATCTTTGAATGAAGATAATCCTAAAAGTGGAAAAACAAAAGGCCAGAAAAATATTTTCAGCAGATTTGGATCGATAAAATCGTCGAAAGACAAAAAGGAGCATGATAAAAGTGCAGAGAGGAAAAGCGTTTCTCCTGATTTGAAAGAGGGAAGCAAAGAAAATAAGTCGAAAGAATCTATCAAAGAGAATGATTCTAAAAAGAATTTGCTAAAAAATTTCATTAAGGATGACAAAAAGAAGAGTAGCAGACACGATGGAGATAAATCACCCGAACATAAAGACAAAAAATTGAAAAAAGAACTATCCTCTGAAAGTGAAAAAGATTTGAAATCCAAAAAACGTGGTTCTTTTTCTTCATCTCAGTCTGGTACTCCGGAAAAGAAAATTTCTGATATTGGAGAGATTTCGCCTGGCGGTCCACCCTCTGGATCCCCTCAGCTTCCTGGTTACACTAAGGAATATGACTATGAAGAATCCGGAGATGCTGCTAATCAAAAGAAGCCCATAAAAGGATTTTCGTATGAGAAAAATGTAAAAGATAAAGATTCTCAGAACGTGAACCAGAAGTCTCCTTCTTCACCAACGAAACAAATCGGTCTTGCGTTCAATTATGCACCAGGTGAAGGACAGAAAGTGGCTGTGGCTGCGGCTGAAAAATCCAAAGCACTCTCCGAAAGAAATGAAAACATTATGACCGAAACTAATATTGAAATTAAAACTCCTGGTATTAATTATGTGGAATCCGCAGGATTAAAAGAAAAGAGGGACACCCCAGTAAGTTCGGGCATTGTAAAACATTTATTTGGCACGCCTGAATCCAAAAGTACTAAAAATGATAAGAAAGATCAGAAAGAAACTGTGAAAGACATTTTCTTTAAAGTTGACAAAAATAAATCTGATGAGAAAAAGTTTGACAAGAATGAGGTTAAAGGAAAAGATGGCAAAGAAAAGGTGCTGAAAGATTTAGAACATGCTGAAAAAGAAGTTCTAAAATTTGAAAAAGAGCTAGAGGAAAGTAAAGGATTAGCTGAAAAAAATGTTGAAATAGCACTGAAAGAGCTAGAATTAGCAGAAGCTGAGATTAAAAAAGGTAAAAGTAATAAAGATAAATCAAAATCAGACAGTGATAAAAGTAAGAAATCTGGAAAAAAAGACAAAGAAAAAGTGGGTGACAAGAAAGAGAAACAGGCGAAAGACAAGGATAATAAATCAGGAAGTCCAGAGAAAAAAGGCATTCTGAGTGTTTTCCACATACACAAAAAAGGTGACGAAAAACATGCACCCGTAGTAGAACAACCCATTGTAAAGGAGGAAGTCTCATCTAAAAATATCAAGGGAAGCAAAAACAAGTCCCCTGAAAAGGGTAGTGACAAGCCTGGAAAAGATAAATCTAAAGGAAAAGATGAGACCACAAAAGATAAAAGAAAATCGGAGGATAGTGATTATTTGATTTTGGCAAATAAAAATGCTACCCAAGCCTTCATAGAAAACGAGAAACAAAATGCAGTTAAAGATAAAAACTCTATCGACCAAGATAAAACACCGCTTGTTGTGAAGACCATAACAAAACACACTGTCGTACAAGACAATGACGGACTAACAAGCAACATTGAAGAGAAGGTTGAAGACATGAGGTCAGGTGAAGTGACTGTTTCTACCCAAGTCAACAAAGCAGAGAACATCGACGATGGATTCGCTCGATCTCCATTTGTAACGGCAACAGCAATTACAACAAGAACTGCGACCACTCATCAAGATTTAGAAACTAGAGCCAAAACCAGTCAGGTTGAAGAAAAAACTGTAGCTCATACCACTACAACGAGTGGGTTGCGTCAAGAACAAAGGACTGTCACACAAGAAGTACGACAAACATCCACAGTGCTTGCTGAAGATAACAAAGAACTTTTGAGCAGACATTCGTCCAATTCATCGCTCAGTTCCAATGATTCAGGCACGCCTATTGATATTGATGACCACAAACCAAACGATGAAAGTTTTACCAGTCAAGTTTCAGCTACACTGCCTACAGTTTTTAGCTTATCACGTTCCACACCTTTAACGAGCTCGTATCCAACCACTTTTGTTCAGACGGAAAGTATTTTGTATAATCCAGAAGATGGTCATCCTAATACAATCACTTCAACCACTAATGTCCCCATTGTAACCACACAAAACCACATCATTCAACCCTCAGAACCAATCGTTAGTGAAGAAACAACAACAGGAGAATTTGTATCCTCTCAAACGATTAGCAGTAAAACTCGCACTGTAGAAACTGTAACGTACAAAACTGAGAAAGATGGCGTAGTGGAAACTCGAGTAGAACAAAAAATAACAATTCAAAGTGATAGTGATTCTGTGGATCATGACAAAGCACTGTCAGATGCGATCATGGAAGCAACGGCAATGAATCCAGATCTGAAAGTTGAAAAAATTGAAATTCAACAGCAAAACCAACAAGCTTAGATTTTATGTATTCGCTTACATAGCACACTTCACAAGCTAACAATATTTCATCGCAAGACACATGTTATTCGATGTAGGAGATTTATGACATCAGCTTCAGTTCTCTAAAACATTGGTTCAACTAAACTAGTATTGGTATAAGGGAAATGGCAATGGTCATTGATATTTTCATTCACAAATTATGAGTTTATTTTTATCTTTCAGTTTTTTTTTTTTTTTTTTTTTTAAAANTTTTTTTTTTTTTTTTTTTAACAAAAATAACAAGAAAAGATAACTCAATATTTTGATAACTTAACTTTAATCACGACATAGTACACATTGTATTGAGTCTAGAATTCGTGCGATTTGAATACGTCTAATGTTGGTATTAAAATAAAGAACCAAAAGATTTCCATTCCCTTAGTTGGCCAGATTGTTTTGTAGACGCATGAATTCGGAATTTTAAATACCTTTTTTTTTTTTTGTTTGCANTAATGATATATATATATATATATATATAGATAACTTGATCATTCCGTCCGTCTGCCTGTCAGATTATGTTATATTGAATCCATTATTCACCTTGTTTAGAATTATTCATAGTTTTATTCATTTAACTGATGATCTATGTAAAGAATAGTCTAGAATGGTGGATCCTAAGTGATATCAAACTTCACGATAGTGATAGCTGCTTTTAAATTTTGCAACTTATTAAGGCCATATAACACTATTTGTCATGATTTCATATGTCAAAAAAAATACGCGGACTGAGGTCATAAAAAGAATCTACTCTATTTGGAAGTTACACGTCTGGGTCTCCTTCAAAGTACTCTCCTCCCCAACGCACACACTTATCCCAACGGAGTTTCCACTTGTTGAAACAATTCTGGTACGCTTCTTTTGTGATGGCTTTCAGCTCCTTCGTCGCATTTGCCTTAATCTCCGCAATCGTCTCAAACCTTCTTCCTTTGAGGTTTTTTTTTTCAGTTTTGGGAATAAGAAAAAGTCAGGGATTTTTTTTTTTTTTTNCTATTTTTTCCAGGTTTAAATATTATTTATCTAGGTATTCTAATTATTTTTTACTATTTTCCAGGTATTGTAATGTGTCAACAACCACCGGTTGTTGTACACAATAAAACAATAATAATAATAATAATAAGTATGGGAGATGGGGCAGAACAGTAATCGAGGGTAACTTAAACGTCTGAGTGACGCCGTCCGAAGCAAAAGGCGAGAAAAGTGACAACTGATTTTTCCAGAACGACAATACTCCGGCTCACTGAGCACCCATAACTCGTGAATTTTTGGCTAAACAATCGAAAACTGTTCTTGTACATCTCCCTGGCCTTGACTTTTCCTTATTCCCAAAACTGAAAAAAACCCTCAAAGGAAGAAGGTTTGAGACAATTTTGGAGATTAAGGCAAATGCGACGAAGGAGCTGAAAGCCATCACAAAAGAAGCGTACCAGGACTGTTTCAACAAGTGGAAACTCCGTTGGAATAAGTGTGTGCTTTCAGAAGGAGAGTACTTTGAAGGATACCCAGACGTGTAACTTCCAAATAAATAAGTAGATTTTTTTTTATGAACTCAGTCCGCGTATTTTTTGAATAGACCTCGTATGTGTGTTTGTTATATATTTGTGCCCGTATCACACTATTTGATTTTTGGCCAACGTGTTTGTCATGCGTTTAGACCAGCGATTCCCAACCTGGGGGCGGTATGAGATTTTGAGGGGGGGCGATTAGAATCTCGGGGGCTATAAGTATATTAATTATTTTGGTCAACAGGTAGGTTGTTCATACAATAATACTGTTTAGGTAAAATAAATTAATTATTAATAAGTACCTAGGTACTTTTCAATACGTGTACCATCATAACAAAGAAAACTATTTAGTATGATCATTTTACGTTTTACTCCTTATTAAGAATTTATATTTTACGCATAACTGCGAAAACCAGAACTGGAGAAAAGATTTTTTCCGAACTTAACCGAACACATTCTTTTTTTTTGGTGGTTTTCAAATATTTGAAAACCACCAAAAAAATTTTCTCTTTGAAATAAAGATATACGTGTTTCAGCGTTTTTCGAAATTCAAATCCGTCCTCAAGATATTGAATTGATCTTCTTTTTTAGACACCCTGCAGATATTCTTAATATTTGACATTAGATCTCTATGTTTTCTATCTCCTTGGAAATTTTTTTTTTTGGTTACTAAAATTATTAAAATTTCGTTACTAAAGGGGGGGGGGCGTTGAGAGAAATGTTACTTCGTAAAAACTCTGAAAGGAGGTGATCATTGGAAAAAGGTTGGGAACCACTGGTTTAGATCCTATCAGACTATTTAAACAAATTTTGGTTACATCGTGATCAAATACAATCCAATAGCGAATTTGATCAAATATATCATGTACTGTTTGAAGTAAAATGTTCAAATTTTCTGCACGAAAATGACGAAATTTGGCATCATGACAAATAGTGTGATAACACTTTTTTCTTTTTTCCTTTTTTATTCTGTACAATATATACCAAAGTAACATAATGTTTATAATGGTCACTCTGCAATAACTAAAGATATTTGGCCTCCCAAAACCCCGTTTGTAGAAATATGTTTTATCTTTTCCTTTTATTTTTTTAACAAAAAGCTTCAAAATTTCAATTCTTTTATTTTTATAATTCTTGATAAAATCTTACATTTCAGCAACTGTAAACTTCACTAAATGTTCTCACATTTAGTGAACTAAAATTGCTTTGAAAAAAAGGGTATTTGAACTTGAAAATGGTAATCCCTAATACAAGATTTTTTTTTTTTTTTTTTAAAAAAAAAAAGGTAAATGTACCATTATTATGAAACCAGAGTGCATGATGGCGCATCTATTTTTCATTACGCTTGAATTACTTTGTATCTGAGGATAGCAAGTAGTGTGAATATTTCAATCTCAAGTAATGTACGTTGCAATGTGCTTAGTGTGCCTTACAAGCAGCTCTATTAAACATGTATATGTCTATTTGATCTTATGTTACTATTGGAAGCACTAATATAATAAGATTAGTTCTACACCTGGTAACGCCGTGATGGTTACCTAGATTTGTTTATATTTTACTTTTGTACATTCTGAACCGTATATAGAACATAAGGCTTAATGTGAAAGTTCCATATGTTCATTATAATATGATGGTCTTGAAATGCTGATTAAGGGCCATATTATAAAACTCCACTTGAGTGCGAGTTGGAGTGGTCACTACCACTTGAGTGTCTAATTTGTATTTTAAAAAATATTCTAACCAAAAATATTACATGTAATTTTATCTTTATATATAAAAGGCAATGTCCTGAGTGACTGATCAACGTAGAGCCGAAACTATTAATGATACAGACTTGAAATTTGGCAGAGACCTTCGTTGCACCATGTAAGAAAGGATTTTGCAAAATTTTAATTTTAAGGGGTAGAAATCGCGAAAATTTTATAAGTTCGAGTGGCCACTTCTCTAATTTGTAGTCGGAGTGACAACTCACACTTAAGTGAAGTTTTATAATATGGCCCTTATTTTATATATCGAAACTGTTTGAGGGAAAATAATGGAGATATCAAATAATCATCTAAAATCATACGATCGATTTTTAGTATCAGATATGTATTGTTTTTTGAGATTGACTGTTTTCGAAAATTTTAAATGCCCTTTATTTTGAATCACAAACTTGCTTACTAATGGCCAATTTTATTGTTGCCTGTTCATCCGATCTAAACTTTGTGCTCTTGAGTTTTTTTCGTTAGGATATTTTTTCAAAGATAAAACTTACATTGAGTATGAAGACATAGTATCTCGCAAGATTTTAATATTATTTATCAGCAAAGCAGGGGCGGATTTAAGACTATAGCTTGAGGGGAGCAGGCGGTGCAGTACTTTGGGAGGCTATACTTCCCGGGGGGTATGGAATAACCCCCATGTACAGGGGGTCGGGGGGCCTCCCCCGAGAAAAAAATGAATAATTAGGAGCAAAAATTGAAAATCTGTACTCTGAAACTGCAACGTTATTACTTACACAAGTGACTAAAACTATAACATTTTTTAACAACATGCAATTTGTCAATGGTAATTATAAAAAAAAATCAAGTTTACGTGAGATGAGCTTTACGTACATGGCGAAATGGCCGACTTGCCTAGCCTGCGCGGCGCATGTGCGGATGTGGCTAATAATAGAGCGCTCATAACGGCATTTTTACTGTCCCTGGACAGTTTGTAAGATGCTAAAATGTAAAATAAACCTTGTTCTTGGGCCAGCTGATGTAAATAAGATAGACATAGACAATTGACGAGGGGAGTGCGGGGCGTTGTTATGACGTTCAATGTCTGGAATGTTTTATTTGAATTTATAAAATCATTATGACTGATTTGTATTTATAAAATCAAAATGAGAAAAATATTCCATAGTTTATTTAGTGGAAGATTACCTTATAAATATTCACACCTCATCTTGCCAAGGCCCTTTTAAATCCGCCCCTGCACCAAAGCATGATGACATCATATATTTGTATGATGCGATATGTGCACTATGTTTTCGCTTCAGGCTAGGGACTAATCTAAGTACAGCAAGATAAAGATAATCTTTGGTTACATCTGATTGTTAACATCTCATGTCACTATCATGCGTCCTATACTAATTACTCTATTATTTATTTTATCATTATGTTTGTTTTGTTTATATTATTAAGAGCTTGCAATCATTCTGACGTATGACCAGTTTCGCCAATTGTAAGAAATATACAAAAAATAGGATAATTTTTTTTAATGTATAAATGAACCCATTTTCGGTAGCCTAGACCATTCGAGAGATGGTTATTTTAATAACAAAAAAAATTGGTTGACTGATATAGATGCTGTGTGACGGTTAGTAATAAACTTACCGGACACATCATGGCACGCCGATCTGTATAATATTTGAAATATTGGGGGTGAGGGCAATGGGTAGGCTACCGCAGGTGCGCTTACAGTTTATTTATTTCAAATAGATTATAAAAAAAAAAAAAAAAACAATATAACATTAAATAAAAACTAAATGTAAGGCGAGATACATATTACGAAGTTCTATGGTTTCCCCCTTATTTTATAGCCCAAATCACACGTCACGGCAAAACACCACACACATGACAGTCCCCGATAGAAAAACTTGGCGCCCTATCTACCATTGCAAAATGGGATAAATGAAAACTAAGGAGGGGGGGGGGGGGGNAATAAAATCTTAACCGACGCGATCGTACTGTTGAATCAAATGATCAAAAAAACAAAATCGAGGACTTCTGATCAGAATTAGTCTAAAACCTTTTTTTTTTTAAAAAAAAAAAAAAAAACACGTTGAAGGCTTCGCATCCAAATTCAAAACTTTCCCGCTATACGGTATGTGACAAGGTTTAACTTTGGATCCCTTTAGGTCCGCCCAGATATATTTTTTTTTCAAGAACCCGACACGTTTCTCAAACATTTTATTTCATGGTAAACAAATATTTGTAATGTTCCATATAATTTGCTCAAGAACCCGACACGTTTCTCCAAACATTGCCTGTTCCTGATTTTCAACCAGGATTTCAACACGAGCAATCGAATACCCATAGGTTTCCTATCCGTTGAACTGTTTAAAAAATTGCAAGTCGTTCAAAAGTTAAGGGGGTACACAGTCATTCTAGGACATCCTCAACAACATCATAGGATAACCTCCCCCCAATTAAATACATTTCCAATGGTCATTATTCATTAACATAGGTGTAGATGATAGTGGCTAATCCATAATAAGGACACCTTCAACACAAAAAAAGGTGATATAGCTTGTTTCACATTTTGAATGAAAAAAGTTATAAAACACGAAGGGTAGCATTACCCTGAGAATCCAGGTAACATTTAACGTGTTGTAAAACCTGATAGAAGTTATACAGGGTGCGGCAATTAGTTCTCCAACTTTTCAAAAAATCGTGGGAGGGGAAGTAATAGTGGGAGGAGCGTGGGGTTTGTGATATTCAACAAGAAATGACATCTAGTTTTTAGGTGTCGCAATGGTTTGGTCGCGCGAGCATCGTACGTTCGTTGACAAGCTATTTTTTTTTAAAAAAAGTGAATCCATTATAGCCACTCAGAGGCGTTCCGCACGAGGTATGGTTTGTACTTCACAGATCCAGTTCCTGATCGAAAAACAATTTTGAGGTGGGTTCACAACTTTAGGACCACATCATCAGCTTTAGGCTGTATGAGGCTACGGCCCATGTTCCCCGGTCACGTAATCTCCTTACGGCATGACATTTTGTGGGCCCCTCGCTCGCCGGATTTGAGTCCCTGTGACTTTTTCCTGTCGGGTTACCTCAAGGCTGAGGTCTTCAAACATGGCCCTGGGACATTTGAAGAGTTAAAGGAGGCAATTCTGGAAGAAATCATACGAATTGATGCTGGTATGCTGACGAGAGTCATTGAAAACTTCCGCGAAAGACTCCAACATCACCCGCCAAGGCCGGCATTTGGACGATATTATTTACAAAACATAGATGGAAACACAAGCTTTCAGAATACAAAATTATTTTTTCAAATATTTGATTTCATTTTTATTTACCAGCTCTTTTAAATGTGGGAGAACTAATTGCCGCACCCCTTGCAATTTCGTGTTTTGTAACTTTTTATTACTCAAAATTTCAAACATGTTACCTTTTTTGTTACAAGTGTAGACGCATCTTTAGTAACACGAAAAAGTAGTGTACAATATATAATTATATTCCGGAGTATATTCAGAGATTTCTTTTTATCAGTGAGAACCTTCTGCTGGCACATTTTTGTCAACACATCGATTCTTAGTGACAGAAATATCAATCCTTCTAAATCGACTTAGTAACGGATTTTGTATATTCGTGAGCTAAATTCCGATTTAGGGCTATGTAAGCCCCCTGCATCTAAGCCTCTTCTGAGCTTTTTGTGCTTGGAAAGTAGCCTGTTTCCTAACTAAGGCCTTAGATCTGTGTAAGCTTCATCAGCCTTTTGGCTAGGTGTTTTGCGTGAATGTCAAGCCTGGGATGCAGCTGTCCATACTTAGTCTCCACGCAATTAGGGAGTTGCAATCAAAGATAACGTGAGAAGCCGTTTTCTCATCCTCTTCACAAAGTCTGTACATAACCTGGTCTTGATGGAAGCCCATAGTGATAGCAACGGATTTAGACGGACTGTATTGTATATTGTTAATATTGGTGAAACTGTTCATACATGCCGTTATAACATTCCACTGTAACAAATAAATTATGTACATCTTAATTAAAATTGTCTCTAGGTATTTTATTCTAAGAAGGTCTTGTACAACACGCGTGACTCCTTTTAGCAATGTCACATGTCATCAGCATAAATAATCATTTAGTACATTGATGTTCTCCGTGTCCTTAGGCTGCTGGATGGTCACATGTCATCAGCATAAATAATCATTTGGTGTATTGATGTTCTCCGTGTCCTTAGGCTGCTGGATGTCTCATGTCATCAGCATAAATAATCATTTAGTATATTGATGTTCTCTGTGTTCTTAGGCTGCTGGAACCATCCCGTTATGTTCTGCACTTAAAATAATTTCTAGTGACTTTCACTCGCATCATCACTTGTACATTTCACTGACCATCCAAATAGACAATTCTGTGTGTTGATTTTCTGTAACTTTAAGGCAGGGCTGCGGAGCCGGAGCTAAGGAGCCGTGTGATTTTGTATAAAGGAGCCGGAGCCAGAGTTTTTATCGACGTCTCTGCAGCCCTGCTGTAAGGTGTAAAAATGTCTCCTATTGAGAGTGATGTCTGGAACTAATTAAAAAAAATTGATAGAAAAACACCTGAGTGTTTCATATACACATACATCTTATAGTACATGTTATGTTGAAAAAGTTTTTCCTTTGTAGCATTATTCCTTTTAATGGTGTCATTTCTGAATTTCTGAAGTAGTACCTATGTAGGTATCTACATAGGTACATGGTACCTATATTTTGGATTTTTAGAGATTTTCTCTCGATATATCGAAAACTGTCGGGGACCAGACAGATACTATTAATTTTTTTTCTGAGCAACTAACCTAACATAAAATATGATTAATTGAAAGAAGAATGTTAATTTTCACGATTAAATGGTGGGAAATACGAGAAAACTCTGTTTAATTCACAATTTTATTGCTTGAAAATCGACGAAACTTTGAAGAAATCAAATGTTTAGTCGGATTTTTTTTAAAATATGCAGAGATTTTGTTTTTGTTTCTGTTTATTTAACAGGTTAGGTAACATGAAAAAAAAAATCACTACGATTTAATTTATTTTAGTTTTTTTCCGAATGGTGCAAGAGTTTTTAGGGAGCGACTTTATGAGAAGAACAAGTTTAATCAAGGCATGGCCGATCAAAACGTTTCCTAACCTCTCTGGGGGGGACGTTCATCTTAACGCTTATATTGATAAAATAAACAAACTTGCACTGGACTTTTTTCATGTTGGTACAACTATGTTTGCTTCAGTTTAATATATTTAAAGAGTTCAATAAATACGGAAGAAAAAGGTTTTTTTTTTTTTTTTTTTTTTTTTTTTTTTTCTCAAAATAAATTAAAATTAAACTGAATTAATGAATCTCCCACCCCTAAAACGTTTAAAAAGACTTTTTAAATTATATTAAACCACATTTTAAGTTTGTAACTTGCTCCAGAAAAAATTAATAGTATCTGTCTGGTACCAAATGTCGAAATTTTGATTCGATAATATCGGTTGATATTTATATCGACGTTTGTATTCGATATCCCAACCCTATCTTTTTGTACTGTTTATGTGTTTATACATACATTACAGTTGGATGGACAGTTATTTTTTTATTTATCTTTTATTTACAAATGACCTGCATTGACAATACGAGATTCACTTATTTGCCCTCAACCTACATTAATAATGTGTGAAGATACATTCCTGACACTGCACTCTGCCTCATTGAAATCAATTAGAATTGTGACGTCATAATTCAAACAGGACATAGTTTTCATTGATATATATGTTGTTGTGCTTAGCAAAATATTGCGTCTTGAAAATAAAAAGACTCACACTTGATAGGGCACCGAGATCAAATGTTCGGAGAGACTTTTCAGTTTATCTTTTTAGTGATATTTCAGGCGTATCTCAGTCACCAAAATTGTAATTTAGAAGTTATCGACAACATATTATCGAACAAAGCAAGGCGGTACCCAGGGGGGGGGTCCATGAGGTCCAGACTCCTGCCGAAATTTCAATCTTTGTAATTTAGAAGTTATCGACAACATATTATCGAACAAAGCAAGACCGTACATAGGGGGGGGGTCCATGAGGTCCAGACCCCCCCCGAAATTTCAATCTTTGTAATTTAGAAGTTATCGACAACATATTATCGAACAAAGCAAGACCGTACCCAGGGGGGGGTCCATGAGGTCCAAACCCCCCCGAAATTTCAATCTTTGTAATTTAGAAGTTATCGACAACATATTATCGAACAAAGCAAGGCCGTACTTGGGGGGGGTCCATGAGGTCCAGACCTCTGCCGAAATTTCAATCTTTGTAATTTAGAAGTTATCGACAACATATTATCGAACAAAGCAAGACTGTACCCAGGGGGGGGGGGTCCATGAGGTCCAGACCCCTGCCGAAATTCCAATCATATTTTTTTTTTGAAAATTCTCTAATTTGCACGTGACCTATATTAAATATTAAAAAACAACAACAAAAATCACATCACCTGCCATGATTATCATTTTCAGGTATTAGTCTTGGCTTAGTTGTCAATGCTTTGGACTCCACCCCCCCCCCCCCCCCANCCCCCCCCCCTAAAAAATCTTGGGATCGGCCCTGGAACAAAGTTAAGTCTAGTTTTGACTCCACGATTTTGAACTATAAAATTAAAGAACTAAACAAAGTTTTCACTTGACTAAAGTTTTACAGTTAACCCTCTCGCGCCCGTAATAGCAAACTTGCTACGAAAGTTGGAGAGTTATCTAATTTTGCTTCTGCCCCCGCTTAGTATTATCTGTAAGGGTAAAGAACCTTTCACACAATGCTCTAAAATCAACAAAAATACTAAGGGGGGACAGGAGCAAAATAAGATAATTCACCAAATTTTGGTAGCAAGTTTGCTACCACGGGCGCGAGAGGGTTAACTGAAAACATGGTTGGTTTTTATATTTATGTTACTTTGACATAGTATCTCGCTTTGGGAAGATTGTCCATTTTTTTATTTTTTTTCCCCCCCAAACGTCTTTTTGTCAGTTTGTTCGTTCCAAAATGATTTTCGCCTTTGTCGATTTAACTTGGTATGGCCATTGATTTGGATGAGGCCAAGGAGTAAGGTTCACAGAATCCCATACCCGGATATAGAATATAAAATAAAATTTACAAAAATCATCTGCAAGTGGCAGAAAAAAGTAGATTCGTTTTCATATAGTAGTAGTAGTAGCGGTTTTTCTCACGAAATCAACCGTTCTTTCCATTTATAGATGAATGATTAATTAAAATGGTAGAAACAGATTGATATACCGAAAAGATTTTGATGGCCTTTGGCTGGAACTGTGATGGTAAGTGTTCCAGGTCGTCCTGGTGCGTAGAATCGGCCATCGTGAGGACGTCTTTTACGCACCAGGACGACCGGGAACGTTCATATAATCGGAAGCTTCGCTTACTCTTGACGTGCGCGCGTCTGCCGACACGTTTGATTACTAGTTAATAATCCATACTAATATTATAAATGCGAAAGTAACTCTGTATGTATGTATGTTACGCGTTCACGCTTAAACTACTGAACCGATTTTGATGAAATTTGGCTACTTTTTATCGCGAAAAAAGGGGTTGAAACTATAGACGGCCATGCTTATAAGGCGCCAAGCGAAGCGGACGGATTCTGCTGGTTTTGCTATACATATTGTAACAGAAAAAAAGTTTTTCTTCGTTACAATCCTACTGTAACCTAAAAACGCTTTCAGCCCCCAGCATTACCTTTTTTTGTTGGTGATTTTTGACAAACAATTCTAAGTGACCATTTTAAATGTATATTTATCGAACTTTCTCATTCCTTCTCGTTGCCCATGCGTTTTTAGGTTACAGTAGGATTGTAACTCTCTAAAGGAAAAAGAAAGCACGCGACATGGAAAACTCATACACGAATGAAAAAAAAATAATGAATGCTACATGTAAACATTTAATGATTTGTTAGCACGTCAAATACATTAAATATTTACAATAAAACATGTTGACCTGATTAGCTCAGTTGATAAAATATAGGGCTCCCGTGCCGAAAATTGGTGGTTCGAGACTTGGAGGTGAATATTTACAATAAAACAGGGTGACCTTGATTAGCTCAGTTGATAAAATATAGGGCTCCCGTGTCGAAAATTGGTGGTTCGAGACTTGGAGGTGAATATTTACAATAAAACATGGTGACCTGATTAGCTCAGTTGATAAAATATAGGGCTCCCGTGTCGAAAATTGGTGGTTCGAGACTTGGAGGCGAATATTTACAATAAAACATGGTGACCTGATTAGCTCAGTTGATAAAATATAGGGCTCCCGTGTCGAAAATTGGTGGTCCGAGACTTGAAGGTGAATATTTGCAATAAAACATGGTGACCTTGATTAGCTCAGTTGATAAAATATAGGGCTCCCGTGTCGAAATATTGGTGGTCCGAGACTTGAAGGATCATCTTTTTTTTTTTTAGATGTGCCCCGGAACTGCTTTCGCATTACTTCAGGTCAGTCCTTTTTACAGCAATGCCATTCCGAGAACGGGAAAACTCGATCAGATTTTTTTTCGCTCCGGGCGGGATTCGGACCCACAACATCCGGACCAAGATTCAATGATCTTAACAACTCGGCCACGGAGATGGAAGATCATCTGGAATTGTTTAACTATCATTACCGGGTCCAAAGGGCAGTCCACCTGAGTGTGATAGCGTTTGATTCTATATTGTGGAAAAAGATTGAAAATTATAGATGTATCCGTGGCAGAGAGTACATCACACTTCAACTCCCACTAGGGAGGTAACCCGTTTGGTCTGGTTGTGTAGGAGGTAACTCAACCTCCTGAAATCAGTTGAGTAACTATAGTAATGGCGGCTTTCTCCATGTCTGTTCCTCTGTGCCTCTATCATAACGCATTAGTTAGAGCTATTAATAAACTGTGACGATATTATCAGAAATTGAAGTAAAAGTAACACGAAAGAGTTTCCGGTGCATGACATTTTTTGAAGTTATACTTCTTTATGCGCGTTATGAAACAATGATGAGAGTTGAAATTTTAAGATGCGCGCGCACCTGTAACAAAAAATTATCACCGCATCAGTGTAACACAAAATTAACACAGATGAAGTTAGTGCGCGCGCACCTGTAACAAAAAATTATCACCACATTAGTGTAACACAAAATTACACAATATTACCGTGTAACACAATATTACCGCATCAGTGTAACACAAAATTACCAAGTTGTAGTTAGTTATGAAAAAATGATGAGAGTTAAATTTAAATATTGTATTTTCTCATTTTATATCCATACAACATTGTAACTCTGTGGCAAGGCCTCTGTTTCATAGTTGGTAGGTTCTGAGTTCACTCCCGGGTGGGGTAGTATGTTTTTTGAAATATTATTAAATTTATTTTTAAAAAGAAGTATAACTTCTTACGCGCATACATAAATACACCCATTTTTTGTTTTAAATAATAGCAATAAGTAATAGCATTATGGAATACAACTGACATCGGAATGATTTTAAAGATAATATGTACTCCATAATGCTATGATGTCCAATACAAATTGTAACATATAAGTAATATACATAATAATTATCCCCAAGAATATCTTTAGGCTATGTTCAGATGATCGCGCGGTACAAGATCTATCCCACATTGTCTACATGACGGCGTAGTACGCTTTGTTCCGATCGGAAGATCTTGTACCGCGCGGTACTAGTTCTACAAATTTGTATTGAATTGTTCAGTTGATGTGCGCGGTTTGAGGCGAAATGTAGCCTAGTAGATATTTTGATGCCAGACTTCCGCGTGTGCAAACGTTATCATGGGAATGCTTCTCCCGTGCGGTACCCCGCGATCATCTGAACATAGCCTTATATGTAAATGTAACTTTCATAGTTTTTTGTAAATCTATTATTATCTCTGTAACATTCCACATTACTGTTCACATTCTTAATCTATATGTATGCATCATGTTTTAAATATTGATGACAGGCGACAGGGGAGGAGGAATGTGTGTACATTCATTTTATTTTCAAATGTTCGCAGCTTTTAAAAGATCAGTGACATGTGTGACCCATCATAATGAAACTTCCATGGTAAACATTTTGTGCTCTTTGTAAAATAAAATGACTCAGCGTCATGGGAGCTTTATTTAATTTGATATGACACACTTGTCATAATATGATGGAAATACTAAAGTTTGAATGTACGAACTTTTGGCAAATGTTCCGTTAAGTGGACGATTCTCCATAAGGGCAGTTCAGTAATTAAATAAATTCACCAATGCTAAAAATGTATTTTGTTTGTAACATTATTATTATTATTTTCCACTTAATTCTCGCTATTGCGGTATTCACCCTATTACCGGTCTATGACAAGGTAATAGGGTTAGTTTGCTTCAATCACAACATATCACGCCGAAAGTATTTTGCTGAAATCTTTTCATTGCGTGATATGTTGCCAGAGGCTTCCCTGCCTTAGTGGTCTGCAGATATTTCTGAACAGAAACACTTGCCTTAGTGGTCTGCAGAAATTTCTGAACAGAAACAATAGGAAACCTTTGCCAGGCAAGGTGCCATTACCTACCTCAGGCCGAGCGAATGGTTTATTGTCTTTGGCTTGACAAGTTCGGTCTATTTTTTTTTTGTTTTACCACCTCCCGCGAGACTATTATTATTATCTTTTTTTTTTTTTTAATTTGACATAATGTCTCTTTAACATCTATTGGTCATTCAAGACGGGTGTTTTACCCCTTAAAAGTGAGTTTTGTTGTATTTCCCACCATTTAATCTTGAAAATTAACCTTCTGCTTTCAATTAATCCATATTTTAAGTTAGGTTAGTTGCTCAGAAAAAAATTAATAGTATCTGTCTGCTCCCCCCATCTGTATTCAATTATCAGGGTGTCTACCAGACTGGAAAACCTGGAAATGTCAGGGAAAAGTCAGTGAATTTAGGAAAAAACGCCGAAAAAATGAAAAAAGTCAGGGAATTTTTCAAAGTCAGGGAATTGAGTTTTTTTTTTTATCTCAATGGCCAATTTTATGCGTGAACATGATTTTCCTGGAAAAATTCGGCTGCGGCGCTTATTATCGTTTTCCTCTAAAATTTTGGTATACATGTTTAGGGTATGAAGGAAATTTGCTGTATAGTTTTTGGGGTCCCTGGGCCCCAATATTGTGCTTTTTGAAGCCAGATGGGGGAGACAAAATCTTGAAAAAGTACACTGGAAAATCTGAAAAAGTAGACTGAAAAACCTGGAAAAGTCAGGGAATTTCATTTTGACGATTTGGTAGACACCCTGAATTATGTTAACTAGGTAAACAAATTTTCCCAATCTTTGAAAACTGCGATATTTGAAAAATGAAAAAAAATCAAAAGGTTGTACTGTACGTAGTATTTAATGGAGCATATGAATATGCAATAGAAAGTACACGGTTCTTCTTTTCTTTTAAATAATAATAATATAGTTCAACTTGAAAAGACTCAAGAGGTTAAAGAACCCTGAAGCATTCGTCGAGGTGACATTGATAATTTTTGATGTCCAATTATGAACTTCTATGGTGAAAAAATTGAATGAAAGCTTGAAAAAAGAAGAAGAAAAAAACTATCGGAAACTATCGATAGTTGAAGTTCGATTATCGATAGTGTTATCGATAGTTCTCCACCTCTAATGGGGGGTTCATTAAGTCACAAGTTGATCTGAACAAACCACGTACTCTATTGGAGCTTAAGCACGAAATTCGACGTGTCATTGACGAATTAGATACGGAAATATGGTCTGGGGCGTAATTTATTTATCGGGCAACTGCATGTTGGCTAGCAGAGGGGGGCATATTCCTTTCCAATTCCAAATCCAGCGATCTTATTGAAGCACCCACCACCCATTCATGTGCTTATATTGACAGATTTCTGTTTTCTGTCTGTTTAGTTAGTTGGTATACCAATATTTAAAATACCTTTTAATTTAATAAATTTATTTTGTATAAGAATTATTATTTTTTTATATAGAATTATATTTTATATTATATTATTTAATTTTAATAAAAGTAGAAATATAAGAAATAACATTTATTTTCATTTTTTTTTTTTTTAACAAGTATTGTTAAAACGGGTCGTTTGATGTCCGGTATCTCTCAATGTTGAACTTCGCGGTTTGGACTAGAAGTCAAGAAAGGTGTTTTTAAGTTTGACTGAAATCAAGAAACGTGTTTTATCGCTTGAAATTGATTGAAATCAGTTTAAAAAAATTGAAGGTTTCGTTTTAAAAAATCCTTTTTGATCCAATAATTGTGTTTAACTTTCTGTTTAATTCGTGAAATAGATACCGCGCACATTGAATATAAAAAACAACTGGTTCACAAACCGAGAAGTTAACTAAGGGTGTGATAAAACGTGCCTAAAATATCTCGGGAATCATATGTCTCTAAAATCGGTTGCTATCAGAACATACCTATGAATTATGATATTCAGGGCCGGTCTTCTAATTTTACGAATATCCGCCTCCTTCCTTGAAAACACCCGAGCTCGGAGGTAGCATCTTTCATATCTCTCCCTCAAACTTTAAAATAATCTGTAATAAATGTTGTCAAATAAAATTACCTAGTTATCAATTCGTTCTGGAAGTTCCGCTCCGAACAGGATTCGAACCCGCAACCCAAGAACAAAGAAAAAATTATTAAATATAGTTTTATTTTGGGTTCCAATTTTGTAGCCGTTGAAGAATCAACGGATTTTTTTTTTTTTTTTTTTTTTTTTTGCAAGCCTCACAAAAGATATCAACAGTCTTAGACTGAACTCAATAGATTTTAATTACGGCTCAAATATTTCAATATATCCCGAGATATATTAGGTAGGTGGGACAGAAATGTTTATTATAGCATTATAAGCATTGATTCGCCTCAATTGTAGATCCGCTAAGCAAGATTTATTCCGCTATTGCGTTTTCATGTGACTCAATTCGTCCCGTTTTAAGTACGTACCTACCTACCTAAAATTTGCTTTTTTTTCTATTATTTTTATCTAAATGAAAATCATATTTTGCAATTTATTTCTATAAATAAAATAATGTTACAAAAACAATTTCCTTTTTCTATTTTTATTTTTCATATTACCTATATCAGCCTAGGATGTTGGGAAATCACCAAAAGAATCGCGCTCCGGGGTGTCCCATTCAATTCTAATCTGACACCGTTGAATTCCCAAGTCTCAACTTTAAGTATGCCAATGGGGCAGTCCCACTTTTTTCAAAAACACTTTATTTAAATGTTTTAGAACTCGCTGATTACGATAATGCTCTCAGATTTTAGTTTTAGAGCCGAAATCACTGAGAAATTTTCATTTGAAAATTAGAAAATTTGAAACGGCGTAATTTTCGCGGGTCGCCATTTTTTGTTGGAGTGACGTCATCCGCACATACGCAAAACATTTTCAGATTTATCAAAAGACTTGTGATAAGAAATAATAATTATTTATTATAACTTATAATATCAGTTACAAATGATTCTAAACTAAGTATGTCTGAATATTATAAAACTTGTTTTGTGCCGAAATGCACAAACACTACAGGAAAATTATTCTTTCATGTACCAAAAGGGCCCATTATGAAAAAAATGGTGTACGACTGTAAGGAGAGAGCAAACCAAATCCCTAACATCTTCTACTTTACATTGTTGTGAAGACCACTTTGATGTAAGTATTCTTTCATTTATTTTTAACTGAGAAAAGCGAATGCAATGCATTGACTCTGAACTCGGATTTTAGCTTGAATGTCTAATCAGCTGTGAAAACCATTCTTATTTCCAATAATTTTCTTTTGTATTTCTGCATGAAATTAATATTATTATTAGTACCAGTGTGGAATCATGGAAGTTGTGGCTTCAAAGATTCAAGATATTTCTCACTGCAAATGGTCATGACGAAGATGAAGGTGAGAAGGTGGAATGCAAAAAGGTAGCCCTATTCCTTCATTTGATTAGTGAGGATTGTCTGCACATTTTTAATTCGTTTAATTTAAACTTCAAGCTGGAAGACAAGTCTTTAAGATTAGATGACATTATTCAGAAGTTCAACGATCATTTTGTTCCAAAAAAGAACTTGACCTTTGTGAGACATACATTTTTTACAAGATATCCAAGGGAAGATGAATCCATTGAAAGTTATGTGGCCGGTCTAAACAAAATGTTGTTTGAGTGCGAATTTGACAACCTAAGAGAAGATTTGGTTAAAGATATTCTGATAGTTGGCATGAAAAATGTGCAAGTGAAAGAAAGACTGCTCAGAGAAGATAAACTAGATTTGAATAAAGCCATTTCCATGTGCAAGACCGCTAGTGTTACGAGTGAGCGCATGAAAGATTTTGGTCAATCTAGTCAAATCAAAGAAGAATCTGTGGATTATGTACAGAAACGTTGTGTTGAACATACAAGTAATAAGTTCACTTCTAAAAAACAGAAGGAGGTGACATGTTTTAAATGTGGTGAGGTTGGTCACTATGCAAGGCGATGTATACGTGTAGCTAGTACTCGTTTAAAAATCACAAGAAAAATGTTGACGTGTGTACATGTAATGAATGTGATTCTGTTGATCAGTCCCTTGTTGAAAGTGATGAGCACTGCCTTAAAGTTGATGTTCTTGGAAGAAGCTCTACAAAAGCTGGTGATTCGTATGAGACCGTGACTGTCAATGAGTTCGATTTTAGAAGCAAAATTGATACTGGCTCGCAAGTTAATGTTTTGCCTGTCAAGTTGTTGATAAAGCTTGGTCTGTCACATGACATTATTAAACGAAAAAAAAAAGATTAAGTTGAGAACATTGAATGTTACTCTGCCCGTGCTAGGCACTGTGTTTCTGCGATGTGGTGTTGCCGGTGAAATTCATCTCATTGAGTTTGTGGTGGTTGAAGTTGACTGTACTCCACTGTTGGATTTGCCAACATGTAAAGAACTAGCATTAGTTGAGCGAAGAACAAGTAATCAAGTCTCGGTGGAAGCTCATTCTATTCACACATCAAGTGAAAACAAAATTGTTGCCAAGTTTAGTGATGCTTTTAATGGCATTGGTAAAGTGAAATGTAAGCCGTTTCAAATTAAATTAAGAGAAGATGCGGTACCAAGAATTGACGCTACTCGTAAGGTCCCATTTGGTCTGTATAAGCCTTTGAAAGAAGAGTTAGCAAAAATGGACCATCTTGGTATCATTGAAAAAGTGATAGCCCCAACTGATTGGGTGAATTCAATGGTTGTTACAAAAAAGAAGAATGGCAAATTAAGAATCTGCCTTGATCCTCGCCATTTGAATAAATTTATAGTGAAGCCCCATTTTTCTATTCCTTGTGTGGAAGATATTTTTTCAAGACTTCATGGTGCAAAATTTTTCTCTGCGCTTGATTGTAGCTCCAGTTTCTGGATGGTTCCTCTGGACGAAGAAAGTTCCAATTTGTGTGTATTTGCAACACCGTTTGGTAGATATAAATATCTACGTCTTCCTTTTGGTCTGAATGTATCTAGTGAAGTGTTTCAAGATACCATATCCAGAGTTTATGAGAATGAAGATAATGTGGAGCCTTACATTGATGACATTATTGTATTTGGAAAAACCGTGGAGGAACATGATAGCAAACTTGAAAAGGTGCTACAGATTGCCAGGAAAAACAATATAAAATTTAACCCTGATAAATGTCTGTTTAATGTAATGTAGCACGTGTCAAATTTCTTGGTCATGTAATTGATAAGGACGGAATTCACATTGATGATGACAAGGTAAAGGCTATTATGAATCTGCCTGCTCCCACAAACCGTAAAGAATTGGAAAGGTTCTTGGGGTCCATGAATTACTTGTCCAAGTTCATTCCGAACTATTCAAGCAGGTCATCCTGTATCAGAGAACTCCTTGGTAAGAAGAATTTATGGATTTGGGATAGAAACCATCAAAATTGCTTTGAAAAATTGAAAAAATGTATATCCAATGCGCCTGTCTTGAAATTTTATGACGTGAATAAAGATGTCACGCTGTCTGTTGATAGTTCCAGCTATGGGATTGGTTGTGTCCTGATGCAAGATGATCACCCGGTTGCATACTCTTCAAGAGCTCTGAATTCATCTCAACAAAATTATGCGCAAGTTGAGAAAGAGATGATGGCGATCTTAGTTGGATGTTTGAAATTTCACAAATACATCTTCAATAAAAAAGTTACTGTTGAGACTGATCATAAGGCTCTGGAGTCCCTGTTTAAGAAACCGTTGTCCCAAGTACCTACACGCATCCAAAGAATGATGCTGAAGATTCAGGCATATGATTTGTATGTAAAATATGTTCCGGGAAAATTTTTGTACTTGGCGGACATGTTGTCTCGAGCTCCAATGCCCTTGGAGAATATTGATAGTCATGAGAATGACGAGATCATTGATATTGATCATGATGTGATTTGTCAAGTGGATTTAGTACACAAACAAGCTCCTTTTCTAGTGAAAAACTAAACATGTTGAAGGAAGAAACCAATAATGATCAATGTTTAACCAAATTGAAAATGTATGTTACACAAGGTTGGCCTAACGAAAAACATGGTGTTGACAAAGAACTGTTGCCATTTTGGAATTTTCGAGATGAAATTAATATCATAGAAGACATTCTGTTCAAAGTCAACGCCGTAATTGTACCAAAGTCCATGCAGAAGTATTGTTTACAAAAAGTGCATGAAGGTCATCAAGGTGCTCAGCATTGTATCAATAGAGTCAAGGACAAAATGTATTGGCCCAACATCTTTTCTCAAATTAAAGACCTTTGCAACAACTGTTTCACTTGTAACGTGCATCGTGATAATAATTCCAGAGAGGAACTTATGTTTCATGAGGTTTACGACATACCTTGGTTTAAAATTGGTATGGACATGTTCGAGTTCAATGGGCACTATTACATATTGATGGTGGATTACTACAGTAAGTACATTGAGATTTCGTTGTACAATAGAACATCGGCTGGTGAGATTATTTCGAAAATCAAAAGTATGTTTGCTCGACACGGCATACCTCAAATTGTCGTTAGTGATAATGGCCCTCAATTTGCTTCTTCTGAGTTTAAGAAATTTGCCAAGGAATATGAGTTTCAGCATTTAACTTCAAGCCCGAGGTACCCGAGGTCAAATGGTGAAGCAGAGTCAGCAGTTAAAATAATCAAGCGGATGCTGGCCAAATGTCAACACGACCACACTGATCCGTTCATAGGATTGTTAAATCTGCGGAATACTCCCAAGGACTATGCGCCTTCTCCTGCGCAACTCTTATTTGGTAGAGGGTTGAACAGTAAAATTCCAACCAATAATAAGTTACTTAAGCCGAAGATTTATAAATATGATGAAAACAAATATGAAAGCTATAAAACATCACAGGAAAAATATTATAATAAGAAAGCGAAAAATTTAGAACCTTTAGATGTAAACCAGGAAGTGTTTTTCAAGAAGAAAGAATCTGATTTGTGGACGCCTGGAACAATAACAAGCAAAGTGGAAAATCAACCCAGATCGTATCAAGTCGTTGATGACAAGGGAAATGAGTACAGAAGAAATAGAGCTCACATATTCCCTCAACCTGTTCAGCTAGAAGACGGCCGAGCTGAAGAAAAAGAGTCATGCGAGAGAGATGAAGGAAACAATGGTGAAAATAATATTCCCCTACTTGTGAGTCCTACAATAAGTCCTCAGCCTGCAACTACTTCACATCGTTCTGGATGTTCTCCGACTAGTCCACAGGGGGGTTTTAATTCCACACCCATAACAACTCGTTCTGGAAGAACTATCAGGAAACCTTTAAAGCTCAGTGACTATTGGCCAAATAAAAGAAGGGGAATGTTGAGGAACCAAGATTATTTTATTAAAAATAATATTGGCCCTTTTAAAAGTTACTTTTGGAAAACGGACTCTTTTTCAAGTTCAGTCTTTCAATTGATATTTTTCATTCCAAATTTTTATAAAATATAAAAATATTCTAAATGATTTATGTTCAAATATAACATGTTTTTCTGATTAAAACAAAATCAACAATACATACAGAGTTAATGCTGTATCGGTATTGAACACACTGAGGAAGGAAGAATATAAATTCCACGAAGTTTATAACGTTCTTAAATAAAATAAAAAACTTACCTTACCAAATGGCACTACAGTCCAGGGTGGTCCTTGGCCTCCTCAACAATCTGCCTCCATTCTGGTCTGTTGTGAACTTTCGTTCCCCAGCCTCTGACTTGCATAACGACCAGGTCATGTAGTACATCGTCCATCCATCTCAGCCTTGGTCTTCTCTTTCTCTTGGTATTATAGATTTTGGACGTGACCAAACCATCTTAATCTTTGTGATTTTATAAATTTGACAACATCTTCTCCCTTGAGTATTTCGTTTATTTCAGAGTTGTATCTGATGCGCCAGCCCGTTTCGTTTAATCTAATAGCTCCAAAGATTCTTCTGATTACTTTCCTTTCAAATCTTTTTAATTTAAAATAAAAAACTACTAATTAAAAAAATCCAAATAGAATAGCTACTGTAGAATTAGAAGAATTTTTCAATTTTTTTATTTTTATTTAAATTTTACAAACAAACAAAATTATGGCAGAAACTACAAGTCCAGTGAAATATTTTTTTGCTGGTGGTATGGGAGGTATTCTTACTGTACTAATAGGGCACCCATTTGATACAGTTAAAGTACGTCTACAAACAATGTCTATAGAGAAACCAGAATATAGAGGTATGTATTGTATGAAGTAAATAAATGAAGGGTAGAAGTTACGTAGAAAATGAGAAAAACTTGCTTAGTTTAATTCATGCGACGGAGGTTTGGTGAAACTCTGTCGCTAGTGTAAGATATTTGGAGTCGGTATTCCTATGGTTATTGTGAACGATAGCGACCAAATTTATCGATGTTAATGTCCATTATTTTTATAGGTTCTGTGGGTCTGGTTTGCAACAACTCGCCATAAGTTGTTGATACTTGAGAATCCTTACGGATAATGCAGTAACTTCTCCTTGCTTTCTGTATGGGTAATGGAAAAGATATCGTATTCGACCCTGCCCTTAGTCGCCTTTTACGACTTGAATGTCTCGGAAATATTCTTTTTAAGTCCCTCTATTTACAGGGGACATGGGAAGTATATAATGCAGTAGCTTCTTCTTGCTTTCTGCATGGGTAATAGAAAGGATATCGTTTCCGACCCTGCCCTTAGTCGCCTTTTACGATTGGCATGGACTTGGGTGTCTTGGAAGTATTCTTTTTAAGTCCCCCTATCCACAGGGGACATTGTCCATACTCTATTCTAAACATGGGTACAATATTATGTCGTTGATTAGTGTAAACAGTCTTAATCTCTCCTTCTGTGATTTGACTCACTTTAGCGACTGTTCACATGTACATGCGTTTTTACACTTTCTGCTCTTTTCGTTATGATAAAGTGACGAAAATTTTCGGGCATAATAAGACCTATATATAGAAATTTTATACAAATTGGTCAATGCGAAGTGGCAAAAGTGCCATAATTTTCGACTCCAGAGCCGTATGAATGAGAGTAGTGACGGATTTACCGTAAAAGCAACATAGGCCATGTCCTGGGGCTGCAATGAAAATAGTGTCTGTTGATACATTTTTCTCACTTTTTACATGATTGAAAAACAGAAAGATACTGCACAGTTTTCATTATACCTGTAAATATAAGTGTTGAAAGGAGAGGTTTTTGACGAGTACCTAGGCTGTAATAATTGAAATACAAAAATGAGATTTCGAGCATTTTTTTTTTTTTTTTCATTAATGTTTGTATTCCTCTTGTGTCAAAATAATCGACAAAGTTACTGAGTAAGCACTAACGAATGAAATTATCAAAATCGCATTTCTTGTCAAAATAGAGGCGGCAAGTTCTAAATTGCCCAAGGGCGGCCAAATTTTAAATTCGCCACTGAATGAGAGTATGAGTATTTCATGGCCCCCAAGATGGTTGGTTCTTCGTACCGGGGCTACCCGTGCCCTCGGGCACGGCCAAAGACCATCAACACCGTTCCGACGACAACTCACTGTGTTTTTCCTCCGTTCGAACCAGCCGTGCTGTTCCAGATACTTCCTCAAAAAGTTGGTATATAAATCCTTGCTAAACCCTGAAGTATCTAATCGTTGTCGTCTATGTATGCTGGCGGCTCATGATTTACGTCATGAGCAGCCAGCAACTATCCATCAAACCCAACTAATCTAGAGCCGTCAGCATTATGGACAGATCCAGTTGGAGATGCCGCTTTTCTTGGCCTGCAGACACAGTGAAAGTCGTTGAGAACGTTAACAATAAATAAAATGAGTATTTCATCTCTCCTCAACATCGGTCTCCCTATTGGTCATCATACACAGTTAATTATAGATCTATCTATGTTAGAGATGTGTCCTGAGTGATTGATTCAAATGAGCCAAATCACTTTGCCGAGTCATTGACTCATGAATCACAATATGATCGGAATGGAAACATATTCATTTTACTACAGAGAACAGAGAGAAAAAAAAAATAAAAAAATGCGGGGGTGAGAGAACATGTAGGCATGTGAAATAGAAAGAGACAGGTATGTGTGGTCTCTTCGTGTGTTGATTATGGAATGATCCTATTGGCTACTTCAAGGTTATTCTTTAGAGAGAGAGAGCAGCTGTAGGTAAGTGAAATAGAAAGAGACAGGTATGTGTGGTCTCTTCATGTGTTGATTATGGAATGATCCTATTGGCTACTTCAAGGTTATTCTTTAGAGAGAGAGAGCAGCTGTAGGCAAGTGAAATAGAAAGAGACA
>CM022881.1:26739100-26751345 GCA_012654025.1 Pachypsylla venusta | reverse complement strand
GTTACATTTGATTGTTCACAGTGGGGCTGTTGGATTAGGGACAAAATGCGGCATTTATCGTATTTCGGTACTTGATGACTTTTTTGCTTCCAAAAATCATTTTATCTAGTGTAAATTTAAGTTGCCCCTTCCGTGCTGCATACTCTCGAGAATTTCTAGGGAGGGGGCAGCTGCCCCCACCTGCCCCCTCTTCCTACGCCCATGAGCCGACATGATGTCGACAAACCCAAAGGACCTCAAGATGGTTGGTTCTTCACACCGGGGCTGGTTGGTACTTCGCACCCGTGCATTCGGCACGGCCAAAGACCATCAACATGGTTCCGACGAAAATTCACCGTGTTTTTCTTCCTTTTGAAGCTGTTCATCACAGCCCTGCTGCTCCAGATACTTCTTCAAAGAGCTGCTATATAAATCCTTGCTGAACCCTGAAGTATCTGATTGTTGTCCTCTATGTATGCTGGCTGCTCATGATGTAAATCATTGATTCAACTGCCCATCAAACCCAACCAATCTAGAGCCGTCAGCATTATAAACAGAACCTTTGGAGTGGCCGCCTTCCTTGGCCTGGAGACACAGTGAGAGTCGTAGAGAACGTTAACAACAACAACAACAACAGAGTCCTAAAAATTGATAAAAATCATCATCTTAAGCTAACAGCCCCATGGCTTGAGAAACCTTACGGATAATGCAGTAGCTTCTCTTTGCTTTCTGAATGAGTAATAGAAAAGATCTGTTTCCGACCCTGCCCTTAGTCGCCTTTTACGATTGGCATGGACTTGGGTGTCTTGGAAGTATTTTTTTTTATGTCCCCCTATCCACAGGGGACATAAAAAGGGTATAATGCAGTAGCTTCTCCTTGCTTTCTGCATGGGTAATGGAAAGGATATCGTGTCCGACCCTTCCTTTAGTCGTCCTTTACGACTGGCATGGACTCAAGTGACTTGGAAATATTCTTCTTATGACCCCCTATGGACATGATAAAAATATACAAAGAAAAAACGTAGGTATGCCATTTTAGTACATGGATTTATTATTTCAAATTTTATTTTTTTCAATAATTTTTTATTGAAAATAATAAACCAAATTTGAATTACCATAACCATTCCATTGGAAATGGCCCCTTTTCTATCCCTAGTTTTAGGAATTCTAAAATTCTAAGCCGTTCAAAAGTTAATGGAGGATGACCGGTCATTTTGGGACCCGCTATATAATAGTGACATTTAACATTGGTTTGGTGAAACCCACCCTTAATAAATAATCATTCATATTTTTCAGGAGAGAGAATCAAATGCCTTTTACAAATACAAAATAGTGAGAGTACAAAAGTATACTCCGGTCCAATTGATGTGGTCAAGAAATTAGTTCAAAGATATGGAGTAGCCAGTCTTTTCAAAGGACTTTGTGCAACTGTACTGAGAGACCTTCCTGCGAACGGTGCATACTTTCTGACATATGAATCTATAAAAGACTATTTTGGAAAACCTTCTGAAGGATCTACTGAACCAAAAAAGGTTTCAATGGTGACAACCATATTTGCGGGAGGATGTGCGGGTATTATATATTGGGGTGTAGGTAAGTAACGTTGGCACAACGGCCAACTGTGGACATGAATGGTGACAACCATATTTGCGGGAGGATGTGCGGGTATTATGTATTGGGTTGTAGGTAAGTAACTTTGGCACAACAACCGATTGTGGACATGAATGGTGACAACCATATTTGCGGGAGGATGTGCGGGTATTATGTATTGGGTTGTAGGTAAGTAACTTTGACACAACAGCTGACTGTGGACATGAATGGTGACAACCATATTTGCGGGAGGATGTGCGGGTATTATGTATTGGGTTGTAGGTAAGTAACATTGGCACAACAGCCGATTGTGGACATGGATGGTGACAACCATATTTGCGGGAGGATGTGCGGGTATTATGTATTGGGTTGTAGGTAAGTAACTTTGGCACAACAGCCGACTGTGGACATGAATGGTGACAACCATATTTGCGGTAGGATGTGCGGGTATTATGTATTGGGTTGTAGGTAAGTAACTTTGGCACAACAGCCGACTGTGGACATGACAACCATATTTGCGGGAGGATGTGCGGGTATTATGTATTGGGTTGTAGGTAAGTAACTTTGGCACAACAGCCGACTGTGGACATGAATGGTGACAACCATATTTGCGGGAGGATGTGCGGGTATTATGTATTGGGTTGTAGGTAAGTAACTTTGGCACAACAGCTGACTGTGGGCATGAATACATGAGTCATATCGGTTCCGGTCGAATCCACCTTAGTTGAAGGTGTAAAACAATAGAGAAAGCAATTCTACAATATAATTCGAGATTTCGCAAATCTGATATGGTGTCCCCATAATCAATACGAAAACGATAAGTTTATGGGTTTCGTGTCTCATAGGCGGAAGAATTTTTATGATTTCGCAACGCCACGATATACGAAAATTTAAGTGCCTCTAGCAGATAATTAAAGAAAACTTTTTCACATTTCAAAACAAACAACACAATCGTGTTTTTAGTCGTATCAACTCTTATCCCATAATATTCAAAAAGGAAGACGTAGGTATATATGAAATACTCAATAAATTCTAGTGTTGTAATACAATTAAAAGAGACTAATTTAACTTTTTGTTTTAACAAAATTGTTCTAAATATTTCGCTACATATAAATTTAAAACATTTAATTTACTATCCCCATTTAACAGAAAAGCAAATACTAATTTACACAAATGAAACACCAAATACACGGATGAAAAATAATTAAAAAAATCATAACTGAATTATATATATTTTGAAACTACGCGGGATTTTCTCATCTAGTTTCCTTTTCGTTTGCCAAAAAAACAGCCCGATAATCTGCTCGAATTATCGGGACTCCCAAAACGAAAACCGAGCCCCGATAATTTTTGTAATGCGCAGAGACGAAAACTCGACACAACATCGTTTTCGGGATGGTTTCCGTATTCCGATAAATTTGCGAAATCTCTCTAATATGTTACTATTGCAGTGATTGACATGGTTCGGGAGTCCATCCCAATTATTAGCCTGCAAGATTAGATGTATGATGGCAATTAAAAAATTTAACAGCAAATATCAACCTCTTGAGAGCTGCTTCATTAGAGCCCAACAGCCTCAGTAGGTTGAGGCGGTGGATGCGTAACCAGGAGGCTGTTGGTTCGAATCTAATTCCATCCCCGCCTACTGGCCACAATAGATCGAAATAAAGGTCGCAGTGATAATTGCAGTCTCAATAGAGATTTCCCATCAGTTCAATAAAAATAGAGATGCAGTCTCATACATCTGGCTACCATCGAACACTGTGTTGCACCTAATGATAAGTCTTCATATCTTGAAACGTAAAACTTCGAAATTTGAGGAGGTGTACTTTTTTTGACATCCACATGTTTGTCAAGACTGTTTTTGGAACTAATGGATAATGTCCTATGTTTTCTAAGTCACACAAAAAAAAACTCTGCCAAAGTGACACATGGGTTTATTATTTATCTGGCAAAAAATAATAAACCTTTAAAAAAAAAAAATAATAATAAAAATAACAAAAAAACTGGGGGAGGGGCAAAACAATTGAGGGGGGTTCTCGACAGCAGTACGGAAAACCGCTAAAAAGCGGCAAAAATCGCCAAGGGTGTATTCGATTGCACCCAAAAGTTTCTATATATCAAATTTCATCCAAATCGGTCAACGCTAAGTGGCAAAAGTGCCCATCACGGCGTAGGGCGCGGCGGACAAACGGATTTTTTTATTCGATTTTTGGATTCTACGTACCTTGAAACGTATGTCAAATTTTGAGGGGGGNGAGTTTTTTTTTTTTTTTTTTTCGTGACGATTCCAATAATAAACCTAAAATTCAAAATCACCTGTATAAAAATAACGTGCGCAGATTTGAAGGTACACTAGGATTGAGGTGATTTTCAGAGTGAAGAGCTCTGAAAAGCATGGACAGTAAGTGATGAGTTTATAACAACAATTTTTATATCATAAATCGACATGTCCTATTTTTTTTTTTTTTAATTTTCCTATTTTTTTTTGAGCAGTACATTTCGTGCTTTTGAAAAGAATTTCATCTAGTTAACCCTATTTGAAATTTGTTTTCTATGTTCCAGGAATGCCTGCTGATGTACTCAAGTCTCGATTACAAACAGCACCAGAAGAAAAATATCGTAATGGAATTCGAAGCGTACTTTCAGATTTATTGAAAAATGAAGGACCCATTGCTCTGTATAAGGGCGCAGTACCAGTACTTCTAAGAGCTTTTCCAGCAAATGCCGCTTGCTTTTTAGGTGTAGAATTTACATTAAATTTATTAAATAAATTTTCCTGATAAATAATTGTCTAATTGTGGTGTGGGGCCACCAATTTCTGGTTGAATAAATTCAAGTTCACAAATTTCTGGTTAAATTAAATCAAGTTAGAGATGAAGGGGAACAATTAATTCAAGAGGACGCGATGGCCTGTTCTACGCATCGGGAATATCTGGAACGCATACCATCACAATTCCAACCAAGAATGTAAGCGGGTTGGTTAACTTATTTAGTTTCACATCCAAAGAAAAGGTCGAAACGTAGTAAGTACGTTTTCCTTAGATGGGTGCAAGCCCTAGGAAAAGGTTTAATCACAAGAAAAAGACGAAGAACTTCTATTTAAATATTTATTTAAAAAAAACACTACCGTTATTTATGCCGAGGATTCACTTACTTTTCAGTTCCGACTCGAGTTTCGTCTACTTTATAGATATTTTCAAGGAAACTGACTGTTTGTTGTTGTTGTTGTTCTCCAGAAAAGAGACATTCTCGTGTTCACACGAGAATGACCCACAGTTTTCTCTTTAAAAAGGCCCAACAACCTGCTTGCCATTGCGGTGAGTTGCTGAGTGTAGCCCATATTCTCGCGTGTCCTCTCCATGCTTCGACTCTTTGCTCCCTTCCCTATCCTTCTGTTTTGTCCGACAGTGTCGAGGGTGTTGACTCTCTCTTCATATTTCTTAAATCCCTTGATATGCTAAATAAGATGTAGTGGGGAGGCGTCGGCGCGAACGACCTGTTTTAACACAGCGGTTAAAGCGCCTAAAGGAAGAAAAAAAGTAATGTTTACTTTAAACATTTAAAAATAATGATGCCTTCATGAATTAACATATGTCTTGATAAAAACTTTTTTCGAGAAAAATATTTATCACATTGATTACACGTGTATCGGATGCCTTCATGTGTTAGCATATGGCTTGTTAAATTCTCTTTTCGAAAAAAAGATTTGTCACATTGATTACCCTTGTATCGGATGCCTTCATGGATTACCATATGTCTTCATAAAAACTTTTTTCGAGAAAAATATTTATCACATTGATTACATTTAAATATGATACTTTCATGCAATCGTATATGAGTTGACTTTTGATGAAAAGGATTTATCACATTGATTACATTTGAATCGGATATTTTCATGTGATAGTATATGAATGGATAAACTTCTTTTATATGGGAAAGATTTATCACATTGATTACACTTGTATCGGATGCCTTCATGTGTTAACATATGTCTTGGTAAATTCTCTTTTCGAGCAAAAGATTTATCACATTGATTACACTTGTATCGGATGCCTTCATGTGTTACCATATGTCTTGTTAAAATCTTTTTTTGAGAAAAATATTTGTCACATTGATTACATTTATATCTGATGATACTTTCATGCAATCGTATATGAATTGACAAGTAACTTTTTGATGAAAAAGATTTATCACATTGATTGCATTTGAATCTGATATGTTCATGTGATAGCATATGAATGGACAAACTTCTTTTATATGGGAAAGATTTAGCACATTGATTACACTTGTATCGGATGCCTTCATGTGTCAGCATATGTCTTGATAAATTCTCTTTTCGAGTAAAAGAAATATCACATTGATTACACTTGTATCGGACACCTTCATGTGATAGCAAATGTCTAGACAAATGACCTTTCCGAGAAAAAGAGTTATCACATTGATTACACTTGTATCGGACACCTTCATGAGATAGCAAATGTCTAGACAAACCTCTTTTATATGGGAAAGATTTATCACATTGATTACACTTGTATCGGACACCTTTATGAGATAGCATATGTCTAGACAAACCTCTTTTATATGGGAAAGATTTATCACATTGATTACATTTAAATCGAATCTCTGTCTGTGAAGTTACTTGCTCAGATGAACATTGTGTTTGGGCCTGATCGTTCTTGGGAACAGATTCATCAAATTCTTCCATTTCTGTTTTTATCTGTGAAGTTACTTGCTCAGATGAACATTGCGTTTGTGCCTGATCGTTCTTGGGAACAGATTCATCAAATTTTTCATGCTCAGTTTTAATTTCTTATTTTCATAATGAAGACAATGTCAAGACTTTTTTAAACCTGATAATATTCTGAAAAAAAAAAGTGACGATCTTAATTCAACTTGTGACTATTTTTTCATTCATCAAAATAAATTTCAAAAAGAGACTTAGGGTTGACTTTGACATTTAAAGGGAAGAGTGATGAATTTCTAATTCGGGGAGCTCATCGGAGTAAAAAGACCATAGAACGGTTTTCCTACAAAATCATGGGTAAAGGGAAAAGTGATGAATTTCTAATTCGAGGAGCTCATCGGAGTAAAAAGACCATAGAACGGTTTTCCTACAAAAGCATGGGTAAAGGGAAGAGTGATGAATTTCTAATACGGGGAGCTCATCGGAGTAAAAAGACCATAGAACGGTTTTCCTACAAAATCATGGGTGTGGCGAGATGGGGATAAATTTGCTTCTCAACAATGATCAAATAAAGCAAAAATGATACCAGTGGATATCTTCTCCAACATGCCAAGAAGAACCCATAACATACACATCATTACATATTACAAAACCAAGTCCCCTGCCGCGTCTATCTTTTCGGGATTAACTGAAAATCTTCTGAATGGATTTTCATGCGGTTTTCACCATTGGAAAGAGGGACTCATGAGGAAGGTTTAGGTGTATAAAAAAAAATCAAAAATGTCAAGTCGTTTACAAGTTAATGCCGATTTTTCCGATCTTTGACCAAATTCAAAAGCCAACCCAGAGTTACAAGTACAAATTCGGAATCGGGCAAAATAGAATTTAGAAAATACCAATTGCTTAACCAAAACCGTAAGAGATATCGAAAACTTGATGGGAAAGGTCCCTCCCAAAATCTTAAACCCCAGAAAATGTATCAGAATTTATTAAAAACACTCAAAACGAATTTTTATGTAGGGAAATCGAAGAATTCTATTAGCACGGGATATTCGTGAGCTAGATTCCACTTTGGAGCTATATGATCCTCTGCACCTATTAGCACGAGAACAGCCATGTTTTTAAGGCGCCAAGCATAAGGGGGGCAGTCTGATAGTTATAGATAACGGGGGCAGTCTGATATATAATTTTTTTTAAAAAAAATCGTTCAAAGGCTTTAAACATTGAGAGAAGAAAATACAAGAGAATGAAAATGAAATTGAAAGGTAAAACAGTGGTGAGAATGAGAACAGCGATGATGTTCGAAGCAGAGACGTGGCCAATCAAGAAAGCACAGGAGAAAAAACTGGAGGTAGCAGAAATGAGAATGTTAAGATGGGGATGTGGCCTGAGGTAGCAGAAATGAGAATGTTAAGATGGGGATGTGGCCTGAGGTAGCAGAAATGAGAATGTTAAGATGGGGATGTGGCCTGACGAGAGTGGACAGGATTAGAAACGAGGTGATAAGAAACAAGATTTTATGTGACGGAAAAAACAAAGAATATTCGAGAAAGCCGCCTGAGATAGTTTGGCCATGTTGAGCGAGGACATAATGACTACGTTGGGAGGAGAATAGAAAGAACGGCGTGGCGTAAACCTAATGCAATCTTCACCTATTGTGAAGACGGCGCGGGGTGTAACCTAATGTAATGTTCAGTACGGCCATACCTCGCTCACAAGAATACTGATCCATGTATAGCATGGTGTCACTATACCTATACATGGATCAGTATGGCCATACCTCGCTCACATGAATACCTCGCTATACCTCGCTCACTGATCCGTGTATAGCATTGTGTCACTATATATAGATCAGTACGGCCATGCCTCGCTCACATGAATACTGATCCATGTATTGCATGGTGTCACTATATATGGATCATATTCTCGTAAGCCAGACATTACCTTATTATCATAACCTACTAAAAAAAAGGTCAAATTTTTTCGACCTTGAACTGATCGTCACCACGATGACTGGTTCTACGCTCCAGAACAACCTGAATCGCATATCATCACAGTTTCAGCCAAGGGCCATTAAAATCTTTTGTGTAACCTCATTACGGTAAAAATGTATTTTAGGGGAACCTTTCAAAAATGGTTGAAAAAAAGAGAGAGATGGCCGTAAAAATGTTTCCTAACCTCTCTAATTGGGTTAAGGGAGCCGTAACAGACCTTGGGTTAAGAAATTGAGAGGTTAGGAAACGTTTTTACGACCATGCTTCTCTTTTTTTCGACCATTTTGAAAGGTTCACCTAAAATACATATTTACCCTCATGTCAATCCATTTATGCCTTTTTTTCAAAACTAGAAATAGCAGAGTAGTTGTTTTATGAGTAACACCATTACATAATTAAAGGAACATTTTAAAACAAACCCCAGGTTTCTAACTTCAAAACTAAATATTTGATATAAATGTTTTCTAACCCCCAGCGGTGAGCTACATAATAATTGATGATTATAACTATTCTTCTTCTTTGACTTCACCCTTTCGCAATCTATTTGGGGTTAGCGTTACTTTCTTTAATTCTGTCAAGCCACAACCTTCTTTCAAAGCCTTCTCTTTTTCGCTGTATGTATCCTTTTCTTGCACGGTAACCCTTGCTTGATTCTCACAGTATCCATAGAAACTGCATTTTGCTGATGACGTTTCATCATCGCAGTGTTTTTTAAAGACTTGATGCTGTTTCTAACACCAGATCTCCTGCATTTAGTCGGTCTTAGGACCATTAACTAATGAAGCTGGCTTGCTTCCTTCGGTGGCTACATTGACTATAACTTACTATTAATAATAATTGTTTATTCCGTGAAAGAACTTCCTTGAGATGGTATTCAATTATTCATTGGAATTTGTATTTCGTATCACATCAGCATTCTTTTTCAATATTGGTTTGATTTTACAGATAAAAAGAAAATTATAATTTTGCCGTTCACTATCACTTGATTCTTCCTACTTCTGCTTGTCAATTAGGTATTTCAAATGGGGCAGCAGGGGCGTAGCGCTGGGGGGGTATGGGGGGTGACACCCCCCCAACATTCTCCAACAGCTATTAGTCGGCAAATCGCGGATACTCCATCCATAAAATTATGAATTTTTCGGTTCATGGAGATAAAATCGGATATTATTTTAAAAAAATCCGACCTTAATATCGGAAGTATCCGCGATTTGCCGACTCTGTTTGAAATTCGGATTTCAAACAGAGTGCATATAGTTTTTTTTTAAAAAAATTGTATCATCAATGTAAATCAGTTCCTGTAACGTCAGCATCTTATGAACGGTCATTTAAGTAAAGTCAAATTAGTTTTAAATCATTTGCGAATAACAATGGGAGATGATCGTTTGAATGCATTGATGATGCTATATTCTTCGAATGATAAGGTTGACGAAATTAACGTCCATGAAATCGTTGAAAAATTTTTGCTCTTAAAACACCACAGAATTCGAATCTGCTGTTGAAAAATCTGTCGATTCGGCTGCGGACTTTGTTCTTTAGTGATAGTATTATTTTAAAAAATATACCCATGTGTCACATTAGCAGATTTTTTTATTCTAAGAATTATAAAGGCAGTGGCTGAGTAGGTTGGAACCTGGAGTGGCAGTTTTCAGGGACGCAAATTTCAAATATCGGGGTCCGAAATTTCTAAAAAAAAAACAATAATTGTCAAATATAATACTTGGGTGACTGTTATGTTTTTTCATTTCTGGGCACCTATCGGGGCCCTAAAACCAAAATTCCTACAAAAATTTTTAACTATAATAGCTAAATACTTCGGCGACTGTACACACCAAATTTTATCGAAATCAAACAAATTTTATGTTTTCTACAAAATATCAAAAATTATCCAATATAATTCTCGGGTGAATCAATATAGGTACCAAATAATGTCAAAATGAGACGACTTTTGTATTTTTACATTTGTGGGCCCCTGCCGGTGCCCCAAAAAGGAAATTCCTATAAAATACCAAAAAATATCCAATAAATTACTCAGGTGACTGTGCATACCAAATTTAATCATAATTAGTTATGTGGTTTGGATTTTAGAGATATGGTCCCAAAAAAAAACAAAAAAAAAAACTCGGGGCCCTGGAGGCGATATCGAGAAAAAGAAAAATATGGGTCGGGCTTTTTACCATTGATGGGATCAGCGGTTTGGCTCCCAGAGCTCTGCACTCAATTCCGTACGTACGTCATTCGTGGAACGTCGGACATATTGGTTTTTTGGATCCCATGGCTCCAAATATTTCCAAACTTCAAAAATGAAATTATGGTCCAAAAGCAATAGGAAATGACATATTATAGGTATTATCTCTATTTTGGGCTTCGGGTTCCCGTCAAACGTTTTTCAGGCCAAAATATTTCCAAATTTTCTGCACGATTACTATACTTTTATGGGCAGAGAAAATTCAAAATAAAAAAATCTAAAAAATACCACTAAATTCTAAGGCGCCAAGCGAAGCGGGCGTATCCTGCTAGTTGTTAATATATTCAATTTGTTATCTAATAAAGTTCCTCAACTTTCAGTACCGTCTAATAACTTGTGGCTATCCTATTTGAATACTAAAACGCGTAGCCAAAGTTGAGCTAGCTCACGCGACACGCGAGTGGTTCAAAATCGAAGCTTAGGTCACTTATTTTTGCTTAAAGTCTCTTTAACATATAATAATGTCATTTGAGACGGGTGGGCGTTTTACCTTTCATTCGATAGAAATGTACAAATCAACTACCCACATTGACATCACCCAGCCTGGACTGGGCCTGGAATAGTCATCATCACAAGGGCGTGAATCTACATGGTCACCAACCCAATTAGTAAAATCTCGTTGGATGTTGCTTAACATCTGTGATCTAACGAAAACTGATGTTTGTATTATTCAACGTGCCATAGATTATAGATGCTTCGAGAACCCTGGTCTAAAGGGGTATGACTTCGGGGAGAACCGTAGGGTCCCATAGTTGTGGGATTTTTGTCGCGTGCGGCGTGACACATCGCGGGAAAAATCCCACCAACCATATTTTTATTTTTTCCACTTCTCTTTTGTTTTGTTTTTAACTTTTTATGTTTACTTGTTAGATTTATTGACATATTTTAACCCCCCTCGATAGGTTAGGAAACGTTTATACGGCCATGCCTTTATTGCTTGAGCAAAATGTTTTTCCCAAACGGGAAAAATATTTTGAACGTGGGATTTTTCCCTTGTTCTAGGATCCTACGGTTCTCCCCTAAGTCGGACCCTGGTCTAAAGGAAAGTCGCCTATTGATGGTTCTGGAAACGGGGGAGGAGTGTTTGGCTTTGATTTTTTTTAACCAAATTAGAGAGGTTAGGAAACGTTTTTACGACCAAGCCTCTATTGCGATTTGCGTATGTATAATCGTCCAAAATGGATCCATGACGGCCAATAAAAAAGTGAGTTTAAAAAAACTTGAAAAAGGTTGCCAGACACTCCTCCCCGAATTCAGACCCGCCTATTGACACGTGTCAAAGATGTGAGAGTAAGTGGAGGAGATATTAGCTCAATCCAGATTGAAGGTTTTGTAAGAAAAACTACTGGCAGTATAAATTTCAACAGGTCAGTAATATTTTTTATATCCATAATTATAATGAAAGAGACGACTCAAGAAACGAAAGAGTAATCACTTTTTATTTTAGATAGGTAAACATTAAACTTTGATTTTGAAAACTGAAATAAAAATTGTTTTAAAGTCACTTTAAACTAGGTGTGTCCGTGGACAAAAACGGGCGGAGCCATGCGTTTCACCTCGAATTTTCGGGCACCACATAAACTTTAGCAATTGCTCCATTGAATTCCGTTAAAACAAGATTTTTTTAGAATACCGCACCTTTCTTGATTGCATCATGCCGCTGAGTAGTAGGTTCTATTTGAAACGCAAAATAATCGGCCGAAAAATCGGAAACGGTTCAAGATATTGTTCCGAAAATAGATGTATGCAC
>CM022881.1:26690460-26728571 GCA_012654025.1 Pachypsylla venusta | reverse complement strand
TTTTTGCCTTATAATTCAGCAATATTTTTTATTTAGGTAGGTACCCAGTTATTCCCCATTCATTTTATTGATAAACTGAAGTTTTGAAGATTTCAATTCATATGCCCTATGAGAACTGTGGTTTCCCTCTTGAGTTCGAACTTTTCTTTAGCCAAAATTTGTCACCTTCAATTAAGACTCGAAACAGAGTCTCGTTGAGGTGAAAACCATGTGATTTTTGATTTATAAATTTTAGGTCCTCTGCACACGGTGCAATTAAAATTAAGAAAATTAAGTTGCGTCTACAAAGCAATTTCCTATGCAAGTGAATGGAGCACCGCACACGAAGGGATTTTAATCTTACGATTAAATTCTCACAATTATCAATTTAAGTCCGCACTCGGAGGGATCTGTGCAATTTAAATCTACAATCGATCCATATTTTGTTGGCTCTTTCAACATCTATTGGCCATCGAGACGGGGGTTTTAACCCCCCATTCGCTGGAAAAGTGCAAACCAGCTACCCACATTGACCTCACCCAGCCTGGGTTGGGCCGGGAACCCACATAGAACAACCTCGCTGGACGGGAACTGGTATATTAAACATGCCATAGACGCTGGCTTAAATTAAAGTTACGCGATCTAAGCGTCTAACCAGCTGAATCTCGCGTCACGTGAGATTGTGCAATTACAAATGGCGGATTTTAACAAAATCTGTTAAATCAATACCTTTTTTAAAATCAAAAGGAAGCAAACAAAATTAAATATTTTTTTATTAATTTAAATTTTTAATTAAAAATAAATTATTTTGTTACTTACCTTAATACTTATTTCTAAATACATAAAGAAATCAAAACAAATGTATGTTATGATTGTCACGTAAAGGTGTGCNAAAATAAATTATTTTGTTACTTAATACTTATTTATTTCTAAATACAGAAAGAAATCAAAACAAATGTATGTTATGATTGTCACGTAAAGGTGTTTCCATGGTGATAAAGGACACATTATTATAATATATAAAATGCCTCTATTTTTTCATATTTTTCCAATAGAGCGCGCAGCTTAATATATTGATTTTTCGCTAAAATTGCCCTAAATTGATGCCCTATCAAATCTTGATATAACGAACATTCATTATTTTTCATGGAATTCGCTGATTATTGTTTTGACCCTATTGGTCTATTCGGAGTTAATCACTTGTGTGGGATCAACAGTAAGTACTGTTTGTAATACAGCGTGTCCAAGAATGACCTGTCACCCCGCCCTTAACTTTTGAACGGCTTAGAATTTTTGAATAGCTCTAGGAACAGGAAAGATGCTACGGCCAATTAAATGGTTCTGGTGAGATCCTAGTTCGACCCCCTGGAAATTACTTTTATTGACAAAAAGTTTCGATTTCTCCAAATATTTAAATAGAATGGTAGAAATATCAGGGTGTCTACCAGACTGGAAATCCTGGAATTGTCAGGGAATTTTAGGAGGCTGGAAATGTCAGGGAATTTAGGAAAAAACGCAAAAAGTCAGGGAATTTTTCATATTGCGTTTTTTTTTTTATCTCAATGGCCAATTTTATGCGTGACATGCTTATTCTGAAAAATTTCTCCTGCGGCGCTTATTATCCGTTTTCCTCTAAAATTTTGGTATACATGTTTAAGATATGAAGGAAATTTGCTGTATAGTTTTTGGGGGTCCTGGGCCCCAAAAGAAATCAAAACAAATGTATGTTATGATTGTCACGTAAAGGTATGTTTCCATGGTGATAAAGGACGCATTATTATAATATACAAAATGCCTCTATTCACACCATTTTTTTCATATTTCCAATAGAGCGCGGAGCTTAATATATTGATTTTTCGCTAAAATTGCCCAAAATTGATGCCCTATCAAATTTTGATATAATGGACATTCATTATTTCATGGAATTCGCTGATTATTTTTTTGACCTTATTGGTCTATTCGGAGTTAATCACTTGTGTGGGATCAATAGTACTGTTTGTAATACAGCATGTTCCAGAATGACCGGTCAACCCCTTAACTTTTGAACGGCTTGGAATTTTTGAATAGCTCTAGGAACAGGAAAGATGCTATGCCCAATTGAATGGTTATGGTGAGATCCTAGTTCTACCCCCCGGAAGTGACCTTTATTGACAAAAAGTTTCAATTTCTCCAAAAATTTAAATAGAATGGTAGAAATATTTTTTGTTCAAAAAATATATGTATAAATAAAATAAGAAGAAACATTCTTTTCATTTTCTTTTTAATCAGGGGCGAAGTTGGAGGGTTATAAAGTTTAATATTGTTACACCCTGTATAACGGTATTTATGTTCAACTTTGATGTAAAAATGTGTTCTAAAAAAGGTTTCTCATTTACCTATACCATCAAAAGTGTACATTTTTATTTTCATCAGTGTCCAATTATAATGTCCAATTATAAAGCCTTCATCGGCTATTTTATATTACAAAAAAAAAAGTGTCATAACATTTCAAGTCCCCCTGTGGATAGGGGGACTTGAAAAGAATACTTCCAAGACACCCAAGTTCATGTCAGTCGTTAAAGGGCGACTAAAGGAAGGGTCGGAAACGATATCTTTTCCATTAGCCATGCAGAAAGCAAGGAGAAGGATTCTCAAGTATCAACTCATGGCGAGTTGTTGCAAACCAGCCCCACGGCTGTTAACCCATGATGATGATGATGATAACAACATTTATCACATGAAATAATAAACGCAATTTTTTTTTAAATGTTTTTTTTAAATTTATTAAAATTCAATTTTAATAAAACACCCTCTGGTTAGCCAGCGTCTATGGCACATTGAATACACCAGTTCTCGTTAGATCACTGAACAACGTCCAGCGAGGTTAAACTAAGTGGGTGACTACATAGGTTCGCGCCCTCGTGAGGTCAATGTGGGTGCCTGGTTTGTAATTTTCCAGCGAATGGAGGTTGAAACGCCCCTTTCGAATGACCAATAGTTGCTAAAGAACATCAAATGAAGCAACATAGAGTTAATCATTATGCGGTTCAATTTGGATACTTTGTCCAAAAAAAAACACAATTAGTACAGAAATATACAGTGTGTTCATAAAGTTTCCTTCCAATTGACTCTTAAACAATTCTATCTATAAAGTTGAAATTTTGGTTACGGTCAATGTAACATTTAGTTTTTTATGATGTCATATACTAATAATGCGGGGGAAACTTCGGAGGGGACCCCTAAACTTCAAAATCTTATATGGGATGACCCACTTTTGAATTTCTTATTCAAAACATCTTTACTCAAAAAATTGTTTGGAGAAGAAACAAAATATCTTTATCTTTTAACAAAACAAATTGACGGCAACTTAAAGCTGAAACTTTGAAATTAATTTTCCACGCAACGATAACTTTCTGAACGCATTGTAGGTAGAAAATAGTGATGCCATGGTATTACATCCATACTAATATATAAATGCGAAAGTAACTCTGTATGTATGTATGTTTGTATGTTACGCTTTCACGCTTAAACCACTGAACCGATTTTGATGAAATTTGGTATGGAGATAGACTAAACTTTAGGAAAGGACATGGGCTACTTTTGGGGTTGAAACTATAAACGGCCATGCCTCTAAGGCGCCAAGCGAAGCGGGCGTATCCTGCTAGTAAACATATAAGTTTAGAAACCATTAAAATTATTGCAAACGATAAAAGACAATCAACTGAAATTCAGAGATAGTTCGTAAGGTATCTGATCTGATTACGTTGCTTAACTTCAGTAAACTAACAGAACTGGTGTATATACAACGTGGTATCGTTGGCTATGAGGATTTTTAAAAAAGCAAAATGGGGGAAAACATGAAAAGCAATGAATTTTTTTGCTGTTTTCAAATATGATTCGACATATGAAACGTGCTTCTTTTTCTAATACTTTTTGTGTAAAGATATAAAGCGAAGCGGGCGTATCCTGCTAGTAAATATATAAGTTTAGAAACCATTAAAATTCTTGCATCAACTGAAATTCAGAGAGAGTTCGTAAAGTATCTGATCTGATTACGTTACTTAACTTCAGTAAACTAACAGAACTGGTGTATATACAACGTGGTATCGGTGTATATACAACGTTGGCTATGAGGATTTTTAAAAAAGCAAAATGGGGGAAAACATGAAAAGCAATGAATTTTTTTGCTGTTTTCAAATGTGATTCGACATATGAAACGTGCTTCTTTTTCTAATACTTCTTGTGTAAAGAGATTTTGAGAAATCGAACAAAAAAATCGCTTCCAATCTGAATAGGGAACCACGAAAATGGTACGATTAAGATAAATTTTCAGCAATAAGCTCCAATTGAAGTCCTGGGCAAAACTATAAAATTAAAATTTCGAAAAAAAACGTGAACCAATATCTCATCCTTCCAAATTCCAAAAAATTACGATAAATTTTACTTTCTGAACGAAGTAAGGTCTTATTTTAACACCTCGATTTTGTTTTAATTTCTCTGTTTTGTAACCATAACTCAATGCCATATCCGATTTTTATGAAATTTGGCATGGGCATTCATTATATTTTGAAATAAGATTCCATTTTATGATAAAATTTATTTTCAAGATAAATAAAAAAAAAATCAAGATTTCGTATGCTTTAATAATACCTTCGCCAGTTTTTTAGACATATTTATTTAAAATGAAAATGTTGAATTAGTAAAATATAAAAAATACTAGCACTTGAATATTTATGAATAATAAATAAAAATCATTCATTAACTACACAAAAATAAAATGCTTAAAACTGAACTCTGAAACTTCTATTTCCAATGTAAAAAAATATGATTTTTTATTGGTGACCATTATGACGTGCCATCACCATCATCAGTCAATCCGAATCGTTTATATTAAAAAGAAACTTTACGGGCCTTTTAAGCAGTATTGCGGAGACGTTCTAAATATTTTGGGCACGGATATGGATTCCTCGTAAAATTTTACACTATATAAACCCTTTCTTCACTTTTATTAATTTTTTATGGTACTGACCCATTGAAATCGGACTGAGTAAGTAGGGTTTATTGATTGGAAATGATCATTCCCTAATACTTGACCATTCGTTTTAGCCACTACATTAAGTATATCCAGAAATCCTAGTGCAGTCCTCCTAGCTTTTGAACAAATGCATTAACATTTATCACAAAATCTGATGTGAACATCGCACGACTCATCTATATAAAAAAAGTATTGTAATGCTGAAATTTTGGATGTCGAGTTTTGAACGCCAAAAAACGTTTTGAGGTTTCCAGTGCTAAATGACATCAGCCATTGGTCCATGTGTGTATCTGGACAAAATATTACCGTTTGACAAATATAATGGATAAAATGATGTGCTTAGACACAAAAATGCGAGCTCTAGAGCACTTACCGTTCTTTTATTAGACAGGATTTGTGTAAAGCGGCAAAAAATTGTCAAAGATAGATTGAACTTCAACCAAAAGTGATTGCGCATTCCAAGCAGAAAATTGATATAAATAGACACCAAAATTTTAATCTCTAGCTCTTAACCCTTTTCAATTTTTTGCACCGTTTCTTACCGTTCTCCTTTTAGGTTTTAACCGCTAAAAAACCGCCGACGGTAGATTCATTTCAGGGGTCGTTTTTAACATAATAATGGCATACCTCCATTCCAAAGTTTAAGTCTCTAACACTTATCGTTCTTGAGATATAATGTTTACAAACAGACACATACATGGATCAATGGCTGAAAATCGAGATTTAGGTTCTGGGAACCTCAAAAACGTGTTTTGGCAATGAAAACTCGATATGAAAATGTCACCCCATTATAATATTTTCTTTTTATAGGATAAGGAAAGTAAAAAAGTGTTATTTCTAATGTTCGGAGTTGGGTTTTGACATAAACAGAATAAAATAATTTTAAAAAGATGCCTTCGCCAGGACATTCTGTATACGAGGATCCCCTCGTCACAGTCCTCAACCAAGTTGATTTTTCTTTTTCATCAATAAATCACATGTAATAATTATGACATTCTTTAAGTCAGGTCGGCCCAACCTATTCATATGTACTGGAGCCGAACGGTTTCTCATCTTCACTGAACATGTTTCAACTCTACATCAAACACAAGTGTACTGTTAGGTGGAATGGCGGGCGGAGAACCCTTGTTGCCATATCTGGAAACGGAAAAAATAACGAAACACTTGAAAAAAAATATTCTCCTTGCGTATAAGGTAAAAACAAAGGAACTCATGACGTCAGCATTTTCTTTTAAGAAGATAAGGTATCTTCTTAATATCATGATTCGCCATTATTGCAAAAATGGCTTTATCGATAATTTTGAAAAATCGATTATTTGATAATATTGGTAACATAAAAGAGGTTTCGTACAAGAAAAACAAAAATAATAAACCAACCCATAATAATCTTGCATTTGACATAAACATCAAATATTGAGGGGGATATTTTTTTCTCACACCAGTTCAATTTTTCATTATTGATAATCAATCAATAGTGACATCGTCGCGTTCGGTGTTGGGACTCAAGGGTGACCTCTGTGTCTACTTCATGGGAACTTATTTAAGCCCTGTTAATGTTTAACTGCATCTTGGACCGGTATAATTATAAATGAACTGTATAAATTGTTACATATTCAAAATAGCCACATGTATAAGACTGCAACTCTAAATTCGTCTAATATTGGATGCTAATAAATGACACAGGCCTGCAGTACCTTGCCGATCACTCAATATAATTACATCAGTAGGCGTCCTCGTGATTACCGGTTGTCCTCGTGACTAGACTCGCACCGGTGCTACTCTAGAGCCAAGCCAGTGCGCCCGAATAAACATTTACCTCCTAGCTGTTGTTGTAGTGTTACCACTTGTCGCCATTAACATAAATGATCAATTGTCCCCGGGAAGCTGTGTTATCCTAAACACAACCAGACCAAATAGAAAATTTTCTCAATTTTCGACCCGACAGGCTTCGAACCCAGTACCGCCCTAGACGATACAGGCAACTGTGATCAATATTTTACTTACGCCATATGTGCTGGAATTGTTATTCGTCTTTTGCCACCAACCTTCATACCATTCAGACCAACATCCCAGCCTTTAATCACTTCTCCTTTGCCAAGTCTAAATTTGAACCCAGGACCTTGTGTTGTAGAGTCAAACTGTTTGTTATTGGTTTTCAATTTTCCAGAGTAGTAAACGCTGACCTGAAAAAGCCAAATGCAATTATCAAAGACTGAACATAATAAACATGGTCCGAAGAGCATGTACGGTTTAACTGGCATCATAAATTCTGGATGTTACCAGATATATGAGAATTCAACTAGGTATAAAAAATTACAAATTTTTATTCCCTGGTACTGTTTGTTTACCAGATATATGAGACTTAACTAGGTATAAAAAATTGCAAATTTTAATTCCTTGGTCCTGTTTGTTTACCACATATACAGGGTGTCCATAAAGTCTCACCCCACCCCCCGTACCTCGAGAATGGCTGAAAATATAAGAAAACGCAAAAACACGTATCCCTTAAATTACATGGAAACTTATTTCTAGGCATTTTTACCTACCATTTCGGTGCGGCCGCAAAGGTCATTGTCACATGTTCCACCCTGTAATTCGTGAACAGTAGATCCTAGAGAGCTCTGGTTTTCTGTAGTGAACTCGTATTACCGAGACCTTTAAAACAAGGTGTCACTTGATATACCTTTTCATTTAAGACTTTGAAGCCAGTCGGTGTCCAGTCAAAACGGCCAAAAATTTTTTAGTCAAATTAATCCCCCTAAAATCTAAGGGATACGTGTTTTTGCGTTTTCTTATATATTCAGCCATTCTCGAGATACGGGGTGTGGGGTGAGACTTTATGGACACCCTGTATAAGACTTAACTAGGTATAAAAAAATTGCAAATTTTAATTCCTTGGTACTGATTGTTTACCAGATATATGAGACTTAACGAGGTATAAAAAATTGCAAATTTTAATTCCTTGTTACAGTTTGTTTACCAGATATATGAGACTTAACCAGGTATAAAAAACTGCAAATTTTAATTCCTTGTTACTGTTTGTTTACCAGATATATGAGACTTAACTAGGTATAAAAAATTGCCAATTTTAATTCCTTGTTACTGTTTGTTTACCAGATATATGAGACTTAACTAGGTATAAAAAATTGCAAATTTTAATTCCTTGTTACTGTTTGTTTACCAGATATATGAGACTTAACTAGATATAAAAAATTGCAAATTTTAATTCCTTGTTACTGTTTGTTTTATAGACGGAAACTCGTGATTTGAATAATCACATAATGAGGATTCTTTATAACAAAATCTCCATTTTTTTAACATTTTCACTAGCAACAGGAATGCGCAAACACATGTCAACTGTTACGAATTTTTGAAATAAAATAAGCGATTAGTCAATTAAGTGTGGAATATATTGGAGATATTAAATCTGCAATAAAAAGAAAAGAAAGTACCTAGGTACAAAGTTCTAATCATTTAAACAAAAAAGGGTGACCTTGGAGGTCACAGTTAAAAAATTAACAAGCTCTCCAAGACATGCCTGCAAGATCATAACTTGGTCACATTATTTTTGTATCTTCAACGTTCCTTGAACATCACTTGTACAGACTAGATTGAACTCATAGGATGGCTAGGTCTTTCTTACCATTTTACCGTATTTAGAACACCTTGTCCACATCTCTTGTACGGTCACTACATTGAACTCATAGGATGGCTAGTACTTTCTTACCATTTTACTGTATTTAGCAGGTACACCTTGTCCACATCCCTTGTACGGTCACTACATTCAACTCATAGAATGGCTAGGCCTTTCTTACCATTTTACCGTATTTAGCAGGTACACCTTGTTCACATCTCTTGTACGGTCACTACATTCAACTCATAGGATGGCTAGGTCTTTCTTACCATTTTACCGTATTTAGCAGGTACACCTTGTCCACATCTCTTGTACGGTCACTACATTGAACTCATAGAATGGCTAGGCCTTTCTTACCATTTTACCGTATTTAGCAGGTACACCTTGTCCAACTTTTATTTCTTCAATTATGACGCCTCCTTCTAAACTCTTTTTAGGTGTATTTTTGTTTTCATTCTGTTGTTTATTGTTGGGAGTTGCATTTGCTCCGTCTTTGTTTTTCTTCTTTTTATTTGACCCAGGTGTAGTAGTACCATTTGTTAATTGTTTTTGTTGCTGTGGGGATTGAGTAGGACTTTGACCTACACATGAAAAAAAAAAATCGGTTATCTATGATGAGAATAATTAGTAGAACGTTGGATTGGATATTTCTGAGCCCACTTTAGTTAAATTCATTCGAGTATGTAGTAGTAGTAGTAGTAGCGGTTTTCTCACGAAATCAACATTTCTTCTCATTTATAGATGTATGATTAATTAAAATGGTAGAAACAGATTGATATGAGTTTACCGAAAAGATTTTGATGGCCCTTGGCTGGAACTGTGAAGGGAGGCGCTCCAGGTCGTCCTGGTGCGTTCATTCGAGCATTAAACAAACAAACAAAAAATTCTTTTCAACTGACGGAGTCAGTTATCTTCGTGCGTTCTTTCACCAAGGCTGTTCATTCGAGTATTAAACAGCCTTGGTGACAGAAAAAATCTCGTGAACGCACGAAAGTCACGGGAACACAAGAGATAGTTTTCAAATAAAGAAATATAAAAAGAACTCTGCAATTAGACAGGAACCACTTGCATATGACCGACTGTAACGATAAGCTTCAAGGACAATCTGGACCATAAAATGAAAAAATTGGGACCTGCATACCACATTTCATTAAAATCGACCAACGTTAATTGTCAAATGTGACACAGCACATGAACTAGGGATGTGTTTCCTTTGATTTTTGGATTCTACTTTTACTTTTCCTTTGATTTTTGGATTCTACTTTTGAATCTTTAAATAAAGGATTGATGTTGATTCATGACACCATGAATAATTAAACATCGAGAAATGATGTTGATTCATGACACCATGAATAATTAAACATCGAGAAATGATGTTGATTCATGACACCATGAATAATTAAACATCAAGAATTGATGTTGATTCATGACACCATGATTAATTCTCGCTCGAGTCAGATTTTTGACAATATAATAGTTGCTACACTATTCTTCATTTAAGACAACCCTGAAATAATTCCTATGTTTACCAGAAAGGCGGCTCTAGAGAGCCTAAGATTTTTGACAATCGGAACATGCTTGTCATACCCACCGAACAGACTTCAAAGATTCCCCTATTCGCCCTCCTTATACATAAGTATATGGTAGCAAAATATTGCGACGCCACCCAACAGTCAATTTGAAGAAACACAAATTTGAGACATCCAACTTGCCTTTATTCTTTTTATTACTTCCATTCTTATCATTCTGTTGCTGTTGTTGCTTCTTCTTTCCACTCACTGGCGTTGAATTTAGAGACACTTTGGGTTTCTTTTGATTTGGCATCGGTGTTGAACCAGGCGAGCCCAATACGAGTTGCTCTTCTTCCGAATCATCTTTCTCAGCAGTTTCTTCGACTGTGTCATCATCCTCGTCAAATGTTAGGTCGGACACATCCATACTCTCGTCGTCCTCCTCATCCTCATCGTCGTCATCCTCATCATCGTCTTCATCGTCGTCGTCACTGTCTTCTGCAAAACAAAATGTTTACGATCATGTCAACAACTACATCCAAAGACCTCAATAAGGGTGGAGAATTATCGATAATATCGATCGGCCACTATCGATAGTTTCCGATAGTTATTTCAGAGGAATCTATATATATAAAAGAGAAAGACACTGACTTAACACTCATCGCGATTTCCCCGCACTGGTACGTCCCAGGAGGCTGAAATTTGGCATGTAGGCCGCACTTAGGTCTTAGATGCGCACTAAGAAAGGATTTTTAAATATTCGAATTGGGGCGCCCGCCGCGGGGGAATTAACTATAATTACACATCAAATTCTGACATTTGAAATTTCTAACTAAATGTCAAAGCCCTGTTCCACATAAAAATGTGTCTATTCTTTTTTATAATGTGTTGTTTTACTAATAAATAATATCTCTAGGCTTTAATTTTAAGTCCACTATTTTTCGTAGTAATTTTTGTTAACAAAAAATACCAAAAAAAAAAAACATCATAAATATTTGTAAAATAACACAGAGAGTAACTCTGCAATATGATTATGTTTATAACTCTTTTTCTTGTGTTACTGACGTAATTATATTACAGTTATTGTCATGGTTCGGGGGGCCCATGCCCAATATCAGCCTCCAAGAACAGATGTATGATGACAATTAAATTATACTACAACTTATCTGGAGCTGCTGTTTCATGCATCTGGCTATCATCGGACACGATGATGCTACTATTGAATTAATGAAATGACTATTTATGTATTGGAACTTGATTTTTTTATCTCCTAGTTCTAGAATTCTAGTTCCTAGGTTAGTTTTTTTTTATTTACAGCGGTAAAAAGCCTTGAATTAGAGCAATCGTGACTTTTGAAAAACTATCGATAGTTCTCCACCTCCAGNATCTGGCTATCATCGGACACGATGATGCTACTATTGAATTAATGAAATGAGTATTTATGTATTGAAACTTTATTTTTTATCTCCTAGTTCTAGAATTTTAGTTCCTAGGTTAGTTTTTTTTATTTACAGCGGTAAAAAGCCTTGATTTAGAGCAATCGTGGCTTTTGAAAAACTATCGATAGTTCTCCACCTCCAGACCACAGAAATCATAAATTTTTCTGGTTCAGAGCAGGCTGAGATGGAACCTGTTCTAGGACCTCCGAGTTTTTCAGTACATTGACTCTTGGTCTAGAGCAAACATTTTTTGATCAAATTTTCTCTCGAAAAATAAAAGGGAGTGCCCTAAAGTAATACGAAATCGGTTTCGGGCATACTTAATTTTTTATTTAAAAAAAATCTAGGACCTCACAGAAGTTATTTTTGTAGCAGTGTTCCTCTTAAAATCCACGACTGGATTCAGTTTTTGGTGGAAAAAAAAAATTGATATAAGGTTACCGCAAAGTTGGTCAACAAAAAATTATACAGATTTTCAGATTTCTTAAAAATAATAGTTACTTTATTCTGGTACCCATTCCTAACAATTCGAAGGCGCGATGATTCCAAAGGTTTATTATTTTCAATAATGAACCTTTGGAATCATCTTGAAAAAAGAATTACCCCCCTCACCCTTCAAAATATTTCATATTTCACGTTTCAAGTTACGTAGAATCCAAAAAATCGAATAAAAAAAAATCCGTTTGTTCGCCATGATGGACACTTTTGACACTTAGGGTGGACCGATTTAGATGAAATTTGGTATATAGATCCCATCCTGGCTCTAATTGTGCCCCGAAAATTTTGGGTGCAATCAAATACACCCTTGGCGATTTTTTCCGCTTTCTAGCGGTTTTTAGTATTGCTGTCTGAAAAAAAAGAGAATGGTAAGAGCCAGAGACTTGAAATTTGATATGTATGCCATATTTAGGGTCTCAGTAAGCTGCGAAATTTTTGGGTTCAATCAAATATACCCCTGGTGGTTTTTACCGCTNCTGTCTAAAAAGAGAATGGTGTCATATTTGGGGTCTCAGTAAGCTTCGAAACTTTTGGGTGCAATCAAATATACCGCTGGTGGTTTTTACCGCTTATTAGCGATTTTCATTAATCCTGTCTAAAAAGAGAATGGTAAGAGCCAGAGACTTGAAATTTCGTATGTGTGTCAAATTTAGGGCCTGATTACGCCCTAGATTTTTGCAGGGGGGGGTATTTTTTTTAGCCAGTAAAATAATAAACCTATGTGTCACATTGGCAGTTTAGAAAGCAGAATAGAAAGTTTTACATTGGGACTCATTCCGTTAGATTTCTACTCAATTAGCAAAATCCAGGGGAGCTATTATAGTTTTAGGGCACGCTTGGTAGCAAGTAACATTAGGTAGTTTCTTCTCCTTGGACACTGGGAAAGTTAGAGTAGTACGCACCTTCCTCCGTTGTTGATACGTTTGTTTTATTGTTCTTGGATTTCTTAGTTAACTTCTTCAATTCAACTGGAAAAAAAACAACATGGATAACAAAAATCTATTTTTGGGGGACCTTACCGAAAGCTACAGAGTAAGTTTTGGGACGAGAGAAATTAGTATGGAATATTAGAAAATTGATTTTTTGATAAGTTGACCAATATGACCTCAAGTACATCGTTTGTTACAGGTCTTATTGCGTCTGAAAATTACCACATTTTTATAATCAAGCGAAAAAAGAGAAAAAAACAGTTCAAGGTTTTTGTCGCATGGTTTGGAAAATTCTTGCACCACTTTTCACCACCCAAAGCAAACTATAACCATAGTCTTTTTTCAGACTTAAAATGGGTCCAAAATTTTGGGTGAACCAAGCTGAACTAGTTCTAATTGAACAAAGAAAATCGCATGTAGTCTCTGTTTTCATAATCCACGTGTTCTGGATGAATTCAATCATCAAACTCAAGGACGACCACCAAATTATAAAAGCGTTCGGGACTTTTTTATCCACATATTCGTTATCCTCCATTGTAATGTTCTACTCCAGAACCAACTTACCCACGTCGCCTATGTCTTCATCATTGTCGCTGACATCCTCTGTTATCTCAGTTCCATCGTAATGTTCCACTTCAGAAGCAACTTACCCAAGTCGTCTATGCCTTCATCATGGTCGCTGACATCATCTGTTATCTCAGTTCCATCGTAATGTTCCACTCCAGAAGCAACTTACCCAACTCGTCTATGTCTTCATCATGGTCGCTGACATTCTCTGTTATCTCAGCTCCATCGTAATGTTCCACTCCAGAACCAACTTACCCAAGTCGTCTATGTCTTCATCATGGTCGCTGACATCCTCTGTTATCTCAGCTCCATAGTAATGTTCCACTCCAAAAGCAACTTACCCAAGTCGTCTATGTCTTCATCTTCTTCATCCTCATCTTCCAAATCTTCATCGTCATAGTCGCTCATATCCTCTGGTACCTGGCCTTCATCATACATGATAAAGTACCCTTAAAAAAAGAAACAATCAATATTAACATATTAGAATTATTACTATTCCAAAGTATAAGATCTGTTCTTACAACACGTGCGATATTTAACTGATTGGATACCCTTTGTGATAGATAGGATTTTCAAATGCTTGCTTTTTACAGAGAAAGGTTGTTCCAAGTTACAACATTGAACTTTTGCAGAGTAACTCTCTAATCATAATAAAAATCAGATACCTATTAAAATAATTTCAATTTTATTTAAAAAAGATAAACAACCTTGTCTCTACTAACCCAAAGGAGATAAAGAATGTCAGTTTGCCGCATTTCATGAAAACATGGTTTCAATCAATTTAAAGCGGATCTGAATTAGAACCTAAACTCCATGCTTTTTCTTCCCCAATTTGAACAAAAACGAACACTGTCAGTGAATAGTTTTTAATAATATGTGTAACAAAAGCATATTTGACAAGTAGACATCTGATAGCACATAACAGGTTTATATGCTTAGCCATGAAATAAAATCTGGCATCGCTGGGATAGTTTTACCATATGAGCTGTATAATTGTACCGCCAAAAAGCAAAACCATTGTTTTGGCGATAGCTCATTTCCAATTGAACTTTGGATTGTTTATTTTCTTATTTCGTAGGTACCTGCGTTCAAGTTTCTTGAAATAATATTTCATATTTCAGGTTTATATGCTTAGCCATTTTGGAGCCATTTACTTTGTTTAGATAGATCGGTACCTGATAAATGTACACATGCTTTTCCTTTGACTTCTAATGTGATCGTATTTCCTTCTATGAAGTTTAAATCTAATCTCTCTTGAAGATAATTGGGTTTTCCTAAGTTGCACAAAATAGTCTCCGTACCATCAACATTCAAAACAACAGAACTAATATCATTGTCTGCAAAACAAAAATAGAAANATGAAAACAATCAATTTAAAGCGGATCTGAATTAGAACCTAAACTCCATGCTTTTTCTTCCCCACTTTGAACAAAAACGAACACTGTCAGTGAATAGTTTTTAATAATATGTGTAACAAAAGCATATTTGACAAGTAGACATCTGATAGCACATAACAGGTTTATATGCTTAGCCATGAAATAAAATCTGGCATCGCTGGGATAGTTTTACCATATGAGCTGTATAATTGTACCGCCAAAAAGCAAAACCATTGTTTTGGCGATAGCTCATTTCCAATTGAACTTTGGATTGTTTATTTTCTTATTTCGTAGGTACCTGCGTTCAAGTTTCTTGAAATAATATTTCATATTTCAGGTTTATATGCTTAGCCATTTTGGAGCCATTTACTTTGTTTAGATAGATCGGTACCTGATAAATGTACACATGCTTTTCCTTTGACTTCTAATGTGATCGTATTTCCTTCTATGAAGTTTAAATCTAATCTCTCTTGAAGATAATTGGGTTTTCCTAAGTTGCACAAAATAGTCTCCGTACCATCAACATTCAAAACAACAGAACTAATATCATTGTCTGCAAAACAAAAATAGAAAATGTTACAAAATAATAACATTGGTCGCTTATTGGGGACAATACAGCCTTAAATACAATTTAGAAGATGTTCAGCACAGCTTGGGGAAATAACTTCGTAAGTTTGTAATCAAATATTCTTATTTTGAAAATAAAGATTGTATTCTATTTGCTTTGAAACTGTTGCTCTTTCCTACCATAAACAATCACTCAGGCAAACTTATAGATGACCTTCACTGGAAACATAGGCGATTTATATCGATTACATACTACGTGAAAGAAAAACAAACAGCCTTTCGCATTTCTAATATTACTTAGGCTAACACATTCAAAATGTTACCCCGCCCTCCTATAAAATGGTCAAAATTACTCTGAATCAATTACTCTAAACCCTGTATGTTGTTTGTGTCCACTGTCCACCCTTTAAAAACAAAGATTTGTCGTTTATATGTTACCCCAGGGGCCTTAGAAGCATGGCCGTTCTGGGTAGTTCTTATTTTCCAAAAGGCGAAATAAAACTTTCTCGCCCTGAGTTGATATGTTATCGCGACAAAAATTTAAGAATTAAGATATCGGACCGTGACTTGCCGAATTTGTTCAAAAAATAATTTTAAATTCTGATAATGTTCCTGGAATCCTAAATCATATTATTGAAGGGGTCCATTCCCATCAGTTTTCTGCTATCTGCTACCGCATACAACCCTTTACTTATATAAGTTATATACACACAAATTTCTAATTTATTGTACCACTAAAATTTACCATGTACACTTTTGGGGTCCAACGCTGCCATTGATATGTGAAATCCTTTTGTTACGGTTGTATTGTACCTTTTCTTAGGTTCTAATATGAATCCTGAAAAGAAAACCAAATATAAGTCCTCAATATGCCAATTTGAGAAACAGAATGTATGCCGTACAAGAGCAGAACCTAGCAAATATGTTAACGAGGAGATTTTCAAATGCATCCGATCAACTGGAATAATTAATGATATTAAAATTGGTTTCTCGTGGTGCAAGTGTTTATGCGACCGACAGCTGCTACACGAGCACTTACCAATTCGGTTACAACCTATCTTACACCCTGTTGGCGATTAATTATTCTTTTTGTATTTTTCATTTATTTATTTATTTTAGTATTTTTTAAACATATCTCTAATAAATGTAATGTAGCCATCAAGGGGAGCAAGCCGGTCCTAATCCTAATCGTGTAAATACAGAAGATTTGGTGTTAGGAAGGGCATTCAGACTTTAAAAAAACTCTGCCCTATGCTGAGAGATCATCAGCAAAAAGAGAGTTTCTTCGCAGTTTCTATGGATACAGAGAGAAGCAAGCTAGGGTTACCATGCCAGGAAGTAATGCGAAAAATTGATATGCCGTTGGAATTGTATTAATACCATGATGTTTCTCCCATTTTTGTCCAAAACAAAAAATGTTCAGCAACCGTGGGAGAGTTCCGTTGCTTTTTTCGAAGTTTACGAAAATTTCAAAAGTATTCCAAGTTAGCTCAAAAACGAAGTACTAACTCAAACTTTCTGGTCATGAAAGTAATTTTATATGAACAGAAATTCTTCATGTGTTCCAAAAATATCTTCAAATTTTCAAAGAAAAAAATATGTCAAGAAAGTTATGGACATATTTGTGACGTTAGGTGTACACGTGAAGAAAAATGAAAAATGCGAATAACTCAAAAAAAAAGGTTTTATTAAAATGTTGAAAGGAATATTTTTGGTAGATATTGCCATCTAGAATCAGCCTCTTAAATATTGTCCTCGTTAATAGGGACACCCTGTATATCAAACCAATCACACACCACACCGGTAGTTCCCTACATTCGGGATACGAATATAATTATGTTCATCACACAATACACACTCCATTAGTTTACGATTTCGTAAAATATTAACAAATTTACATCTAAACTAAGTATTTCATGTACGTTATTTACATTGAAGTGTCCTGTGCACAGGCTAGTTTCCGTTTGTTTTTTTACTTCTCATTGCTCACTCACTCTGTTACATATTACAGTTTTAAATAGTTCGCAATATGAGAATTTCCCTAATATATTCAATAATTTCAAGAATCGCCAAATTCACCATTGAGAATTCAATATTGTTTGAATACATGTACACCAGAATCAGCAAACGAGGATCTACAGGGCAGTTTGTGCCCTGTAGATCTCTCACATGTGCCATGTGAGTATTTGTGGTCATCTTATTTTTGATATTTACGGTATCAGCCAGGAGATGAATTTACAACTTACCCCAAAACATTTTAATTTCAAATAAATATCACAAAAATTCAAAGGAAATAGGTAATAATTAATTAATCTTAGATTTCTGGTACTCTGCGGTTGCGGTGATCGGCGTTTGCTCAGATCTCAGAATTTGTCATCAAATGTTTTTATGAGATTGGGACGAAAACAAGGAACATTTATTTTTTATAGGTTAACCCATGCGACTATCTGATCATATATTATTCAGGTCGCAATAACTTCATTCTGTAAAAACTCTGGGCATTCAGACATAGTTGTATAAAATGTAGGTATTTAATATTAATTAGATGATTAGTGTACATTTTAATGAGGCATGGTCAATATCAAACAATTTTTATATATAAAAGCAATGTCCTGAGTGACTGATCAACGTAGAGCCGAAACAATTATTGCTACAGTCTTGAAATTTGGCAGGGACCTTCATTGACCCTGTAAGTGTGCACTAAGAAATATTGTAGAAATCGCGAAAAATAAACAATCCCCATAAGAAATACATGGGAGTGAGAAAGATAGCAATTAGCACGGGAACGGCCATGCCTCTAAGGCGCCAAGCTATAGGCCGTAGAGAAACATGGGCGAAACAGCTAGTGGTTTCAGCCCATTACTGTACTATGTATAAGCACCAAATTTTATTTCTCAGCTCTTACCTACCCCGTTTCAATTTTATGATGAATTCGTGAAAAGCACTAAAAAGTGGCAAAATACCGCAAGCGGAAGATTTGTCTTTGTCTTACCGTTCTCTATTTAGAAAGGAAACCCGAGAAAAGGCGACTGAAAACCGCCAACGCAAAGACACCTTCAACCGAAGGTGTCTTTGCGCATTCAATGCACGCAATTAATATGAAAAACATCAGATAGTCGAAATTCGCGAAACCCGATAAAGAGCGGCAAAAAACCGTTAAGTTTTTGGTTTTAACCAAAGACATTTCCTTGAAAATGTCTACGAAGTAGACGAAACTCAAGTCGGAAGTGAAAAAGTAAGTGAATACTCGTCATAAATAACGGTAGTGTTTTTTAAAGTTATCTAGTTTATAAAAAAAGGCAATCTGTTGCGATTGTTAAAATAAAGTAAAAAAAAAGAATAGGTAGTTGTTTTGCTTCATAAATTGAAATTTAATTTTCCGTACCATTTATTTATTAAGATTTCAGAGGTATTTATTTTGTCCATCTGGCAACACTGACAAAATGTAAACAATCCGAGTTCAGTTCCATCAATCCATTCTAGAATCCAACACAAATTTTGTTTTTTTCTTTTTGCCGAAGAAAACTTCAATATCTAATCATGGCTGAAGTAAGTTTATCCTAATTTATCTTGTTAATCCTTTAAGTTATAGAGAGGTAGGATCCTATTATTGTTTACAGCATCCATCTCGGAACTTCTGATAAAGAGAACTCTATATTATTATTATTATATGAATCTTCTCTTATACCAATTTACATTCTCATCAAGTACTTTTAAATTCAATTTACTTTCAAATTTCATCAATCTCTTTATACTGCACTAGTGTTTTACTAGTTGAAAATAGAAATTGGCCTGACTGAGCCCCCTATAAGTCCATCGTAAAACATAATGGGTTCTGTTTCCCTCGAAATTTCAGATTTATGAGTTCAATAGATGTTGTGTACTCGACTCGCAAGTCTAGTGTTATATTATGTTGCGAGAAAAGGTTATGTAGATACCCGGAGGCAAGCCTCAAGGCCAGTCGTAATGGTGCTAAACAATAAAATACATAAAACTCCTCATCTGTCCCCTAAATTAACCGTGACACCGCGGGCTTCCAAAATTTCTATAGAAATTCTAACAACGTTGAAGATTGCAGATGGTTGGTCTACATTAGTAATGGGTAAATGCGAATACTTTGGGGAATCGATTTTAAGAATCCGAATACTTCTCAGATTCAGTTCGAGATCCGTTTCTAATTATTCGAATACTTATAGTACAGGTTAAAGGGATTCATATCGCATAAGTGTCCCCCTATGTAAGTGAATACTTGTAAACATGAATAGTCATCTGAATACATAGTATATAAATCCAAATATTTCCCTCATCTTGTCACAAAGAAGTACCTATTTTAAAATTAATACTTTTTTTGTATTGGAATACTTTAAATTAAGAATGGGACTCTATGTATACTAAATAAAATTGTTTCTAAAGCGAATACAATACTCGCATTTACACATCACTAATCTACGTTCCTGACTACCAATTCTCAGCAATGTACTAAAGTTGTTTACTCATTATTTTGTATTACTGTTGAACACCTACCATTCGGACTCCTCGAGATCTATTGAAAAGGGCTCGAATTGAACTACAACCATATTATGTAGATTTGTGACTCAATCTCACCGAAATGACAAAGAGCCTGAAGCTTCAATAGCAGAAGATAGTGAATCAATCGAAATAAGGTGAAACTGTTCTACGCAATAAGATGATCTTCCTTGACATTTCATAGTGCTACTATCACTTAACTGTGACAATTATAATTGGCGAATCGGTTGGGAACGCCCAAAAAGACCTTGTTTAAAACGTATCATAACCTATAGGCGAGTTTTATTTATTACACTTTCAGAACTTTATCCAATATGGCAGTGTTCATTTTAGAAGTTGTAACGGTGTTCCTATTTAAATAAATGGCAGTGGATTTAAGTTCGGAAGAAAGGTAGAGGTTGCCTCATAATAATGAGGTTGCCGATTAGGTTTGGATGGCCCTTGACTGGAACTGTGATTGGCATGCGTTCCAGGTCGTCCCGGTGCGAAAAACCCGCCATCGTGAAGGCAGCTCATTTTAGTTGCGAATGACCACTGTAAAAAATCCCATTATAGCAAAGTGCTTACTTAGACAGCTATAATCTCACATACAAACCTATTGATGACCATTCTGTATTACAGGTTGATGAAACTCAAAAGAAAAAGAGAACTTTTAGAAAGTTCACATTCCGTGGCGTAGATTTAGATCAACTCTTGGACATGCAGACGTAAGTATGATAAAATTGACATCAAATTGTTTTAACTTAGGTTGGGTCCACCAATATTAAGTTAAACATGGTAATAAGTTAGTATTTATTAGTTCTTATATGAGAAAAACGGGAGAAAAAAAGTAATAGCATTTCGTAACAAAAAGTAAGGAGGAAAAAAAATTGTCAACATCTGTTAAAGTCAGTGCTCAAAGCTTTGACATCAGTCAGTTGTCCAGCAGTTTGAAGTATCAATTTAGAATCTATATATCTATTTTAGATATGTTATGCCTAACAGGGACTTTTAATAGAATGTCGTTCAAAAATCGGAGCTATTGTGTTTGGGAACTATGTATGGCGAAAATCGTGGAGTTAAAACTAGACTTAACTTCGTTCAGTCAATAACAACTCAAGATTTTCGGTTCTACACAGTTCACAAACGTTCTCGGTAACTTCATATTAATATATTTTCAAACCTAAATTTAGGAACAGATTTTGAGAGGAAGGTGGCCACAACAATATCTTTTCTTTTTTATAGTGAACAACTCATGGAATTAATGCATGCAAGAGCTAGAAGACGATTTGCTCGTGGAATCAAAAGAAAGCCTATGGCTCTCGTTAAAAAATTAAGAAAAGCCAAAAAAGATGCGCCTCCTAATGAAAAACCCGAAGTAGTCAAAACACATTTGAGAAACATGATCATCGTTCCAGAAATGGTAGGATCAGTAGTTGGCGTATACAATGGAAAAACATTCAATCAAGTTGAAGTCAAGGTGAGTTTCGGTTTTTGATTTTCAATAAACATTCTTTGGAATTTACCGGGAAAAGAAAACTCATTTGGTATTTTACGTTTGAAGGTACGTAAAATCTAAAAATCGAATTTAATGTTATGATAAATTTTGGTTTATTATTTTTAATAATGAACCTTTGGAATCGTCACGGAAAAAAATACCCTACCCTCAAAATTTGATATACGTTTCAAGGTATACGTAGAATCCTAAAATCAAATAAAAGAAATCCGTTTGTCCGCCATACGCCGTGATGGGCACTTTTGCCACTTAGCGTTGACCTATTTGGATGAAATTTAGTATATCGGTCCCATCTGGGCTCTAATTGTGCCCCGAAACTTTTGGGTGTAATCGAATACGCCCTTGGCGATTTTTGCCGCTTTTAGCGGTTTTCAGTATTGCTGTATAAAAGGAGAATGGTATGAGCTAGACATTTGAAGTTTTGTATGTATATCATATTTGGGGTCTCAGTTAGCTCCGAAACTTTTGGGTTCAGTCAAATATACTGCTGGCGATTTTACCGCTTTAAAGCGGTTTTGACTAATCCTGTCTAAAAAGAGAATGGTAAGAGCCAGAGACTTCAAATTTAGTAAGTATGTCAAATTTAGGGTCTAATTACGCCCCAGATTTGNATTGCTTAATATTACAACAACAAAAAATAAAATAATAATAATTGATACTCCCACTTGTAAGCCTTACCATATCCATGGTAAAGTTTAAGGAAATCCTCACACTTTTTTTTTATATTTTACGGCCATGTTTTGCTCAACCCTTACTATTTGCAAATTCTTCCAGTTGGATATTTAGAGTTGAAAATCCTCATACACTTCTTTGTTACATTTTACGGCCATGCTTTGGTTATTTGACCGGTACTAGACGGAGTCGCCTTTCCAATAATTTTTTTGTTTCTCCTCATCAATAAAGCATATTTTATTATGATTTGTTTCAGCCTGAAATGATTGGACACTATTTAGGAGAATTTAGTTTGACCTACAAACCAGTTAAGCATGGTAGACCCGGTATTGGTGCCACGCACAGTTCAAGATTTATTCCTTTAAAATAAATAATACAAAAAACAATTTTATCATTTTTGTTATATATTTTCTCGTCCTTTTTTAGAGAAATATTGTTAAATGTATCTTTTTTCGAAGTTTCTGAATGATCAAATGTTATTCGTGTCGCAAAGAAAATGACGTCCTTGTCCCTGTGTATTTTTTTTACTGAACGAATAAAAGAAATCCCATACACTGTATTAGGTATTTATATATCTTAATCTATTTAAAAATATTTATTCTGCTGGAAATTCGTCCCAACATAAAACGCGAAAATAATGCATTTGATCATTTATGAGCACTTTATTTAGGTCGATCTTACCAACGCCATTGCCGAGTTATGAAAATGGCCGGACAAACTGGTCAGCTAGAACGTGTGTGGCACTGAACAATATTTTTTAACTGATACAATGTCAGTCGCCACGCCAGTAGCAGCAAAAGTCATCTTGATACCCCTCCACCTAAACGCATTTCCAAGATTTCCCCCTTTGCAATTTTGGAGTGGGAGCACTTATTACAATATTTTAATCGTCCTCCAAAAGACGTCTCTGTGGCAGAGTGCGTATCACACCAAGGAGGTTCCGGGTTCGATTCTTGGGCGGGTCGAAAATTTGAAAAAGGTTATTTCGAATTTTCTACTTGGTCTAGTTGTATTTGGGGGTAACTCAGCCTCCTGAGGACAATTGAGTAGCTATGGTAATAGCGCCTAGTGGTTGGTAGCCTTGTAATGCTATGATACCCACAAACGTTGTGACATAATAACACAAAGAAACATACATTTACATTTTTTAGAAGTGTTCTCGTACGGGGTTAAGTGCAGATGTGCCAAAACTGTTATTTGGGTTTGCATCCACGGTTGGATGGTTGGAATTAATATGTCGGTCGAAGATACAATAGTTTGGAATATATTTTGGGTAGTCACAATTTTTCCCTAGATTTGTGGGACCCTCGGGGGCCCCGCAGATGTTCGCGAGGGATACTTGACTTGAAGGGCCCATTGCAGGACTTTACCCTGGGTTCGGGTTCATCAGTAGCCCCGCTTATGTTCCCGAGGTATTTTTTGTGTAAGTGCATAGCCTAAAGGGCATGGCTTTGAGTTCATCTGGGTTGGAAATTCTAAGAAATCTTTCTATACATGACCTAAATAATGTCAGGGGCCCATTTTTTTTAAAAAAAAAAAATATGTGTTCGGAAAAGATTAATTTACTTTTATCGTGTTACGGGGCCCCCTTATTTCCTGCAGACCCCTGATAAATGGTGGTAGTGTGTAGCTGAAATCAAATGGAACATTTTGTACGAATTTCTTTGGTGAGACAGACGAAGTATATACGAGTAAGGCCCGATCCTACCACGACGTGTTTTCAGAGTTTCATCTAGCACTGTGTCAACCTGTGTTAATACTATACCCAAACCCGAGTGTTTCAAAACTCGGCTTTTGGTAGGACCGGACCTTAAAGGGTTTACCCAAAACGGTAAGAGATATTGAAGGGAAGGGAATGGACCCCCCCCCCTAAATGCATAGGAGACTAGAAAAATTATCATATTGAAAAATGTCGAAATGGTTTTCCCAATTTTGTGAGGGAAGTCATAGAATAAAAGAAAGACACACGCCGCGCCTGTCTGTTCAAGATAAACTCAAAAGCTACTGAAAGGATATTCTTCAATAGACATTGATGCATGAGGAAGGCTGTCATACAAAAAAAAAAAAAAAACAGAAATNTGAGTTACGGACAATTTTTTTTACTAAATTCAGCTAGCCAACGTCCTAAAATAATTGATATGGTGTCGCAACAACACATTTCAACTTGAAACGAGAAAGTTTAGGTGGGCTCTGAAGAATGCTTAATTTAGGACATAGTTTGCAAAATTATGACAAGTTATTCCAGAGTTACCACTTCGAATCCCCAGTATCGGGCAAAATAAAATATAGAAAATTCTATTGATGGTTCTGGAACAAAGGAGGAGTATAACCCAATTAGAGAGGTTAGGAAACGTTTCTACGGCCATTCTTCTGTTGCGTATGAACAACCGTCCGAAATTGATCTATGATGGCCAATAAGAACGATTTATTTTTAAAAGAATGCCATTTACTCCTCCCCGGTTCAAGACCCGTTTAGCAAACTTGAGTGCGGCATATGACAGAGAATCCTGGACAGGAAAAATCCCTTTTTCCCGAATCCCATGATATCCTTAATATTTCTCCCCTTTTTAATCACTAAAAGTGTCTATTGCTAATTAAGGCATGGCCGTAAAAACGTTTCCTAACCTGTCTGGAGGGTTTAAAATATGTCAATAAAGCTAACAAGTAAACATAAAAAGTTAAAAACAAAAGAGGCGGCTGGAGAGATATTGCAAATTGAAAGCCGCAAATGGGAAAAATCCCGCGTGTTCGAAAATCCCTCGTTTCTTGTCCAGGATTCTCTGCCAGGTGCCGCTTTCAGCAAACTTCCTTTGGAAGATATTTTTTCATTGCTAACTTCAAACAAAAATAAAATCTGTTGTGTTCTGTGATAATAAAATAAAATGAATATTGATAAGAATTCTCTTCAAGTTTACAAAAATACTTATTAATAAATGGCTGGTCATCGAGATTTTGATGGTAATATGTTTTACGAATATAATCAAAGTGTGCCGGCTGAACAGAACATGGAAAGCGATCAGTATACTTTTAAAAGAATTCGTCCTACCGAGTTGAACATACAACACAGAAAACATGTTCCAAGAACATTAGAAGAAATATCATCCCAGGAACATGGTAAGGAGTTCAATTAGAGAAGAAAATTATTCTAATTCATTCTAGTTTAACTGCAACTTTTCTAAATCAATATATTTTCAGTTTCGCCAAAAATCTTAAAAAAACTTACATAGCATGGCATTACACCATAACAGTTGTGGTTAAGTACTAAATGAAAGTTTTCAAAATCAGGACATATAGCATGAAAAAGCAGGCATGTCAATTTATAATGTAAAAAAAAAAAATAGATGTTCAGGAGTTTTAAATATGTGCAATTCAGTGTGTAAACAATTTACAAAACACTGTATTGCACAATATTGAAGGTAGTGTGGGATGAGCTGGATTACCTCAACCAACACTACCTTCATCGCTGTGCAAGTTATTTTTATACAGGTGATTTGACACTTTTAAAAATTATTTTTGTGTGAGTTTGAAAAAGCAGGACATTCTCCATTATTTTCAAAAACAGGCAGAACAAACATGCAAATAACAGAAAATGTTCTACCAAAACCTGGTAACCATAATTATGGTAGAAGTTTTCTATAAATAACGTTTTTAGTAACTGGAAAACATAATAATTAACTACTAATTAAACATGTAATTACGTTTTTATGGTATGTTTCGATGATGTAAACACTAATCCATGTGTGATAAGAAAAAGATATCATACTTGAGTAATGAAGTAGGTGACAGTTTCACGGCCCGAGAACGCACAACATAACTTTCATATGTTATTTTCAGTCGGGGAGAATGTTCACCCACCCATTGAGATAATTGGACGTTTTTTTTTTATTATTATTTTCAATGTAATAGCCATTAAACCATGACTGATCACCAGCTATTTTGCCCGACAAAAAGGTTTCATTTTCCTTAGATCATTGAAAAAGATCCTGGCAAACCTCAACACGAGCTCCCTCCGGAGGACGTTTTAAAATTCGCCAATCACAACAGACACACATGTACTAAAACGCTTCTAACTTCTCAACGAAATAAGATATCAACAATCTGTAAAAATGAGGTTAATATTGAGAGTGTTACGAACAAAATCCACCAATCACAACTAACAAACATTTACTAAAACAAAATTGCCCTCAGCGGCACTTAGCAGCATTAATAGTAGGAGCGCTACGTTAAAAGTTCGAGAACAGACTCGTATGATAGTAATTGAATGATAGTCTATATATTTTTTTTTTTTTATGAACATATTTTCTTTATTTATCTATATTTTTGGTTACATAATTCAAGAAACAATATTGAAAATAAAATAAAGAAATATGGTACCCCACTTGAAAACTTATTTATAAATATAAATGAGTTTTTGTTAAGTGGGGTTATTATATTATTAGAACACGATGATGTCAACTAATGATGGTGATGATTAATTTCAGATGACTTAATACAGAAATGGGCGGGGTCAGGACTAACAATAGTATCTCTGTTAACCGAAAATCTTCTTTGTCATCCTTTCATAGTTTTGAGACGGCAGTGTCAGGTATGTTGATATTCTGCAATAGTAACCTAGATTTTCTATAAATTGACCAAATTTATTTTGATTTTGTTTCTAACAGTTACTTGGTATTAATGAGCTCAATGGAAATACCATTTAAAAGGGGTTTAAAATAATTTTCACATATGTATAGTTTTTTTGTTGGTAATTTATATGCAATTCTAAATGTAAGGCTTGATAAGTTAAGTTTCGGGTGCTTCTTTCGCTGTTACTTACTCTCCGTATCTGGAACATTCGTCTCAAACTTTTTATGGCTTGTTGGTGCATCAGGTTTTCCAAGGTGTAGGTCACGCGATTTCACTGGACACTCGCGATGTTTCTTCATTTCCCCCTTATTAGTGAAGTATTATTTTTCATTACCTTCTTGTGTGACAGAATCCGTTAGATGTGATACGATTTCTGTACCTACCATCTGAACATGATGGTGAAATTTAACCGATACAACAGAACGGTTCATCCATATAAGCGAATTCTAAGCAATATTTTCCGAGTAAATTTATTCGAACAACTCAAAGTACTTCTCTGTGAAAAACTCAAAGTACTTCTCTCTCCCTTGAATTTTATTGAATGAACAAAGTGAGATTTAGTTTCAATTCCACAATTTTTTCTTTTATTGGTCTTTTTGTACCACGATAACTCCCGAATGGTTGGTCTGATTCTGATAAAACTGGCTATAAACATTTATTACATTCCAAGAATTAGCTGATCCTATTGGCCCAAATACTAGTATATCTAACTTCAACCTGAAGTAGTCACCAGTCTTCACGGAGCGAAGCTTCATTTTTTAATTAAATTTATAAGTGTCCACTCTTTTCCATTCCAGGTTCACTATTCGTCAATCCATTACCGCCTAGAACCGTTTTCAATTATACCAGTCACTGCACGACTGCTTAGAAGACAGCAGCTATCATCCTTATGGAAAGGAGTAGGCAGTGTACTGATTGTTAGAGGTATGATCACAACAAGAACATACAAATGAAGAAGTGTCTATTATAATCGACTCGATGATTTGATGTACCTACCTATTAGGGTGAATCGGGAAGTGCACGGAAGATCACTCAATCTTCAAAATTGGTGATCATTTTGAAATTTGGCTTATTCTGCCGGAGTGAAGGCAATCTCCCGGGAATGGCTAAATTGTAGAATATTAGGTCAAGAGAACATAAAATCATCATTTTAATTTCTTCATATTATGTAATTGCTTTCTGCTCAGGTGGCCAATGCATTGGCTAGATCCAATTAATGTTCATAAAACGTTTGTTTTTCGGTTTATTGTTCATAAAACGTTTGGTTTTCGGACTGCATCAACTGTATTATTATTATTTTGCTTAACGTCTCTTTATATCTATTGGTCATTTGAGGCTTACACACCAGCTATCCACATTGACCTCACCCAGCCTGGATTGGGCCGGATAAATCCAGTATCACGAGGGCGCGATCCTACGTGGTCACCCTCTGAGTGAAACTTTGGTGCATGTTGCTTAACTTTTATTATTAATACAAGAACTTGTGTATTCAACCTGCAATGGACTCTTGCAAATGTATTATTTTGGTTCATGGATGATGAATTATAGTGAATTTGATTTCTATTTGCTGACAGGTATGACTCTGGCTGTGGAAGATGTCCTTACAAAATTCACTCCACTGTCTAAAGAATGGAATGTAGCATCACTTACCCTCTTGGGTCAACACCTACTTTTGAAATGTCTTAGTTTGGCAATAACATGTCCATTTTATTCTGCTTCTCTAGTGGAAACCGTTCAGAGTGATATAGCAAGTGAAAAACCTGGCATTTTCGATGTATTTAGAGATGGGCTTTGTAGAATTTTAGTCTGGGGATCTCCTCAGCAGGGTAAGTTTTTATATAAATTTTATTTTAAAGTGATATAGCAAGTGAAAAACCTGGCATTTTCGATGTTTATAGAGATGGGCTTTGTAGAATTTTAGTCTGGGGATCTCCTCAGCAGGGTTAGTTTTATAATCTCTGTGTGTTTCATAAATATACGTTGTTGTTTTCAAATGCACGGATATGACAATTAAGTAATTTTCCTTCTTGTGTTCCAATAATTCCTACCGAATTGTCATGTCAGGTCAAGGCAGGCTAACAGAAATGTTGTTTGATTTTAATGAGGTATGAACCACAAAATGTCTTAATTTTTTCTATTAATTAAATGCATTATTTTAATTGGGCGTATCGATCCCTTATCTTTATTATTAATTAATAGATCAAAATAATAACAACTAATTCATTCTCGCCGTGACACTGACGAAACCAAGTCATACTTTTTTATATAGATTGAATTAGACCTCTCCATGGCAGAGGGCGCATCACACTCGGCTTGCACCAACGAGGTTCCGGGTTCGATTCCTGGACGGGTCGAAAATTTGATAATGGTTTTTTCAAATTTTCTACTTGGTCTGGTTGTGATTGGGAATGACTCAGCCTCCTGAGGACAATTGAGTAGCTATGGTAATAGCACCAACTGGTAGCATTATAAGGAAATTGTTAAAGTGTAGCTTAAGGGCTTAGTGATATTGGAATGATTGTTGAGAATACCTTGTAATGCTAGGATGCCCACTAAAATTGTGACATAATAACACAAAGGAATATACATTTACATATAGATTGAATTGTTTTTTTTATGTTTTTAAACTCTCCAGTGGTTAATTATTAGCCTTTAGATTCCCATCTTTTTTCCGCACACTCCTTGAAACTCTTGTCTTTACATTTACATCTCTTTTAACGCAAGTAGGTACATTTTGTCAAATTCATCACTGCCCGGATTCTTCCATATTGACAATGACCTGTTTTCGATTCTGCTAGGTTTATCGCTTTTTCGAAATTGTTAGGTCTACATAAAAGTTTCAATGTAACAACTTTGTTGACCTCCCACCTCTCTGTAGCAATTCAAGGAAAAATTGCGATTTACTGTAGCTAGTGTAAACTAGCATATTTCGGGGTGCGACACCTGTTTGTAACTTATCCGCAAAACCCCTCTTTTGTGTTTCTAAATAGTTGATGTATCTCACTGTTAATGGAGAGACCACAGCGAGATACATGTAGTAAGAGGCCCTATAGTGTTAAATGTGTGCCTTTATTAAGGAAAAAGAAAGGTGATAAAAGAAGAAGAAGTAATAGTAAAGAGTTGTGCAGCAATATTAATCCTTGTTCAGCATTTCACTGCCAAGAGATGCGACAGTGAAATACTTTTTATTATTGTGTTTAAAGAATTGAAAATAGAATAAGTAGATACCTCTCTACATTTTTGGCTCTTTTTTATGGCTCATTGTATTTTTTTTGCCTATTTTTGTATTTTTTGACCTCCCACCTCTCCATCAAAAGTTTGTCGTATAGTATCCTATAGTCCTAGACCTTTATTGAATGAAAATAGGTTGCACNAACCAACAATAAGGTTCAATGAGACCTCATATAAGTGATGAGGAGAGATAGTTGATAAAGATCTCGACATCTTTCAACACTTATTACAAGATCCAACAATAAGGTTCAATGAGACCTCGTATAAGTGATGAGGAGAGATAGTTGATAAAGATCTCGCCATCGTTCAACACTCATTAGAAGAACCATGAGAACTCATGGTGAATTGGTGGTGAAATATTAAAATGTTTACAATTTTATGGCTGATGATTCAACAAACACCGGGAGATGTAAGGGACTACATAGCATCTCGAGAGTAAGACAAGTTAGAGAGAGGTGTCACGAAAACATATGCTGTTTATTGCACAAACCTACTGGAGCGTTTCTCACTCAATCAACTTCTGTACAGTTTGGATTTAACAAGTATCCCAAGTCTCTAGTCCTACGTTTGATATTATGGAGGTAAAGTCACTCTATCGACCTTGCATTAGTTTCTTGCGCGCACGACAATGAAGGGGAGTACACAGAAAATGAGAAAGCCAATCTGTTGTCGGACCAAAAGTATTAGTGGTCAGTTGTTGGTTGAATTCCTTGTCAGGAATTTAACCCACAACTTTTTACACAATTGAAAAAAAATTGTGATAATGTTTTTTTCGCAGATGTGACAGCCCCTTCAGTTCCCAATTTTAAATATAAAATCGTACAAAACACAAGCGCCGGATATATTATGGCGACAAACACTGCAACTAATCCGCAACAAAGACATGTCTATTTTGTGAAGCGACCATTTTGTGGATTTGCTAAATTAACAACAAAAAGAGAATTGCTGGATCCATTTAGAGTAATGCTTCGTCGGAACGCAATCGGACAACCAACTGCTTCATTAGGTTGGACCCTGGTGAATCATATTGACGAACCACATGAGTTCAGTGTGGTGAAATACAATTTTAGTTCACCCGTGCAGCCTGTTCAACCAACAACCTTTAACTTTGATATTTTTTTTGTCAACCAATTGACGCCCATGGTAAGCTGACAGAAATTGCAGATTTGCACATAAAGAGTGAGGTCTACAGTTCACTGAACCACTATCTCTCTCTCTCCCTTTATAGTCGTCGACATTGAGTGAGGCCTCTGTAGCAATTCAAGGAAAAATTGCGATTTACTGTAGCTAGTGTAAACTAGCATATTTCGGGGTGCGGCACCTGTTTGTAACTTATCCGCAAAACCCCTCTTTTTAAGTGTAGCTCGCCTACACTTAAAATATCTTTTGATATTAGGTCTTTATATTTAAAAAGTGTCAAATTTAGTATCGTGTATTGTGTTGTGTTTCTAAATAGTTGATGTATCTCACTGTTAATGGAGAGACCACAGCGATATACATGTAGTAAGAGGCCCTATAGTGTTAAATGTCTGTCTTTATTAAGGAAAAAGAAAGGTGATAAAAGAAGAAGAGGAAGTAATAGTAAAGAGTTGTGCAGCAATATTATCCTTGTTCAGCATTTCACTGCCAAGAGATGCGACAGTGAAATACTTTTTATTATTGTGTTTAAAGAATTGAAAATAGAATAAGTAGATACCTCTCTACATTTTTGGCTCTTTTTTATGGCTCATTGTATTTTTTTGGCCTATTTTTGTATTTTTTGACCTCCCACCTCTCCATCAAAAGTTTGTCGTATAGTATCCTATAGTCCTAGACCTTTATTGAATGAAAATAGGTTGCACACTACTCCGGCACCTGCGCCATTGTCCTAGTTTTCCAGAGATCCATCCGTTTACAAGTGTAGCCATAGATTTTGCGGATTCAAGTTGTTGACTTTTTCTAGGGCTTTATATAGACCAAGCAATTCAAAATAGAAAATGGAGAAGTATTGAATCCGGATATACCGGGAGCTCGAAAATAGCATGAAACTGTTCGTGTAATATATACACTGCAGTCATCATGCTTGACTTGGAACTTGGCCTGGCGCACTACCGAGCGCCTAGATTTCAAGAGTCGAATTTTCGCCCGACGCTCTCCTCAACTTTCTTCCCAACAGAAAGGAAATTAATTACAATGAGTTCATGAATCCCTGAGCATCGAGCATTAGTTTTAGAGACATTTTTCAAAATTGGTGATTCAGTGGCCATTACTCAGAGAAAGTTTCCTACCACCGGATAAGATCGCATAGGAGGGTTCCTACGCGCAATACCATTCTGCAATAAGTCCAAAATTTCAGAAAGACTGGTTCTGCATGGAAAAAGAAGCTTTTAGGCAGAACAAGAACTGTTAGAACACATGAAAACGTGGAAGCTGTGCAACATGCAATACAACAGAGTCCTCGCCGATCTGAAAATGTCTTCCACAAATGATTCATATGTTCAATAATGCATATATCAAAATAATTCCCCATTTCTTTTCTTTCAAATAAAAAAAATATTGTTCTCTCTCAAGCATTACAAGTGTATCATCATTTTTAAAATCATCTGGCGCCCCCTCTACATCCCAGATTGAAGGCTATTAATTGACATGGGCCGCTAGAACCATGTCAAACAGTGTAATAAAATTACTACTAACTTAATGCTGTTTCTTTGTGTTATTATATCACAACTTTGGTGCTCACTGTAGCATTGTAGGATTTTCCCAATATCAATCATTATCCATTTCCTTTGATTTTTTTCTATTTTACCTACAATGCTGGCACCGAATCGCTATGCACATTTATATCCAAACCACAGTGACAAATTTTTGTCCCCGCCAGGATTCGAGTCTGGGTATCCCGAGTGCAAGACTAGTGCAGTGATCACTGAGTCATGGGAGCTGGCTGTAATAAAATTACATCAGTAACACAAACATACTAATTTCAGAATTGTTTTCTGTGTTATTTTACACGATCACCTCAGGTGGACTCATTCCGTGAGGATGTCACCATCAAGTGACTTCCCAAAATCTCGAGTTGATTTATTTTTCACTATTTAAGTTAAAAAGCCATAATTGGATTTATAAAATTTCGCCTTACTAATAAAGCTGCATTCTGCCAACCCTTACAGATGTCAGACCTGGCCATTGACTCGAGCCTATGCGAGTAAAATCGCATCTTTTATTTTTATTAAAAAGATACAAAAGGTATAAAATTTGGATATAAAAAATAAAATAAACAGAAAAGAGCATAAAGAAATTAAAATTTATGGACTGGACACGTCCCACGTTCAAAGGATGAAAGATGGAGTAAAAAAATAACCGAATGGATACCGCTGGATAAGAAAAGAAACCGTGGTAGACAGAGAAAAGGGTGGTCGGATGAAATNTTTTACCTACAATACTGTTTCTTTGTGTTATTATGTCACAACTTTGGTGCTCACTGCAGCATTGTAGGATTTTCCCAATATCAATCATTGTCCAATATACTTTGAATTTTTCAACTTCACTTCTAATTCTAGCACCGGATCTCTATGCGCATTTATCTCAATAGCTACTCATTGACCTCACGAGGCTGAGTGGGCCCCGAAAACATTCAAACCACAGAGACAAATTTCTGCTAGGATTCAAACCTGGGTCTCCCGAGCGGAACACTAGCGCAGTGGCCACTGAAGCCATGGGGGCTTTCTCGTGTGGCACATAATTTAACTTGGAGTGATCCTATTATGATTTTTTTTATTACCCACGATAACAAATCGTCTCGTTGAATTTTGACATAGCGTCTTAGTCTTGGAAATCGTCACGTCAAAAAAAAAAAAAAAAAAAAAAAAAAAAAAAAAAAAAAAAAAAAAAAAANTAAAAAAAAAACACGACCCAGACCCTAATTAAATAAAGATTTTTTCATTGCACATTTGACTCACCTTTCTGTAAGCTTTGAGATATGAACGTTTTCTCCCAAGTGAGAACACGACCGTCCTTCACACCAAAAAAAGTGGGAACGATGTCCAATAGTTTTTACGGAACAAAAAAATCTTTATTCAGTAGGAGGCAAATCCAATCACCATCTCATGATGTTGATGGTCTTTGGCCGTGCTCGAGGGCACGGGTAGTCCCGGTACGAGGAACCAGCCATCAACATCGTTCCGACGACAACTCACTGTGCTTTTCCTCCGTTGGACCCAACCGTGCTGCTCCAGATACTTCCTCAAAGAGTTGGTATATAAATCCTTACTAAACCCTGTAGTATCTCGTCTATATATGCTGGTTGCTCATGATTTACATCAACTATCCATCAGGCCCAACTAATTTGAAGCGGTCGGCGTTATGGCCACATCCTGTTGGAGAGGCCGCCTTTCTTGGTCTGGAGACACAGTGAGAGTCGTTGAGAACGTTAACAACAACAACCATCCCATGATGATACCCAGGTTTGGTCTCATCTACCAAGACCACAGGAATGCAATATTTTTTTCACTGATTTCAGGTATAATCAACAATGTGTCCAACAATATTCGATACCACACTATACTTAGATCTTAATAATGTGGAGTGGGTTAGGAGAAGTCTCAGATGGTGATATTAACATAACTACTATAGAAGTCCTCGAGCAGAGAGCTCCACGTCGTCCGAAAATTATTTTTGAGTGATGTAGGTAATCCTCCAGAAACCAATTTTTTTTTTAAAAAAAGCACTACAGTAAATTCAAAAGAGTATTTTCACTGACTGACACGCTCCACTTTAGGGGTGAACTGTGACAGTCCCCTAGGACCAGAACGCCGGCAAGTTCCGGTGACCCAGTCGACCTCGAATAAATAAAGTGAAATGAAGAGGAGAGCTTAATGAAGTAATTTGAAGCATACATTCTGTAAGGAGATTTATTTTACTGATCAAAGCACTCCAGGGGGAAACTGCCGGTCCTCGGGACACCGGAAGTTCCCGAGGGTTCAGTCGACTATAGAAAAATAAGGAATAATAGAATAAAATGAACAGAAGATCATAATTGAGTAACTCAAGGAAGTCCTCTGTAGATAGGGGACTTAAAAAGAATACTTCCAAGGCACTCAAGTCCATGTCGGTTGTAAAGGGCGACTAAGGGCAGAGTCTCAAACGATATCTTTTCCATTACCCATGCAAAAAACAAGGAAAAGCTACTGCACTATTCGTAAGGATTCTCAAGTATCAACAACTCTTGGCGAGTTATTGTAAACCGGTCCCACGGCTGTTGAACATTTTCTCAACACGTCCGTCCACACTTGTGTTGCAATGTTGTACAACATTTGCAACATAAGTGTGGACGCTGCTTTAAAAATTGTCGCGACAACATATCAACTCAAAGCGTGAAAGTTTTAGGTGGCCCTTTAGTCCTTATTTTAGGACATTTTCTGCAAAGGTATGGCCAGCCATTCCAGAGTTAAAAACCGGGAAAGGACAAAATAATATTTTAAATTTACTAAAAAGTCAGAATGGTCGTGCCCTTATGGCGCCAGGCGAAACGTTTAAATCTTGGGTTATAAAGGTTGCAATATACAGGGTGGACAGATGGACACAAATCAATACCCTCCCCCTAAATTCCATTGTCCTTGAAAAACAATAATAGCAATCAGCAATATAAGAATCGTAGCGAAGCACGAGTGAAACAGCTATTTTTTTTTCTTCGATTTATCCCTTACGACATCAATGGTTATCGGTTACAATCGGAAAAGGTGATGTTACTTAGAGATGACATACGAGTACATGAGTAAATATATGGTAAAAAAAAGAGGAAAAAATAGACGAATGTAAAATTTTGCCAAAATTTTATAGCGAGCTCTAATGTTTTCTGTTTCAAATACAAAAATTAACATTTTTATTTTAATTTACAAATAAATATATTTTTTTTAACAAAAACAAAATTTAGTGTTTTTATTGCCTTTCACAATAAAAAAAATTATTGAGGTCTCATTTTCATATAAAAATTATACAAATAGACCATAGGAGATATATTTAATATTTTTCCTGCGCTCTCATTGTACCCAGTACCATCATGAAAAGGTGTTCTGTTGATAAGGTTATCAATGACATTTTCAAACTAAAGTGGGCCACAATCCCAAGCTTGAGCTTGAGCAGCAACTCAAGCTTAAAAGTACTGACAAAAACTATTAAAAACTGACAAAAACTTATATTTTAATATAAGCTTAAAAGTACTGACAAAAACTATTAAAAACTAACAAAAACTTATATTTTAATATAAGCTTAAAAGTACTGACAAAAACTATTCACACCAGAACCGTGGAAAGTACAATAAGTAATTACAAACTAAACAGAGTTCTAAACTCCAGACCACCAGAGATATCTCCGGATGAGCAAAGGCTTTCACGCGCCACCAGATCAATTCTGGCACAGCTCCGCTCTGGTTGGTCGAAAATCCTTAATACATACATGAGCAGGATAGATCCAAATATTGAGGACAAATGCAACTTGTGTAAAGGAAGCTCCCACAACACTGACCACCTCTTCAACTGTCCAGCCAACCCCACAAAATTTACACCAATTGACCTGTGGCTCAACCCGGTAGATGTGGCCAAGTTCCTTAAATTACCAGTCGATGGAGACGATGGAGTGACATGACGATGGTGAAGCTGCTGCTGCTACTACTACAACAATCCCAAGCAGGTCACTCCAGAGTATTATATTATGTTCTAGACTGAAAGGGTCATTTCGGAAAAAAGTTTTATAATTGTTTGATTGATCCTGTTCTAGTGGTATTAAAGATTTTATTCAATGCCAGACCTAAGTAGCAGGATTTGGAGTAACCCAGTTAAAAATAAAAAAAAAAAAATTGTCCTGGGTCGAAAAAAGATCACAAGGTTTGGTCGAAAAAAAAACAGGGGGATTTTATTGTATGAACGAACGGTGGTGTACTTTCAATGAACGTTTCAGGATGGAGATATTAAAAGCAAAATTTTAGTGGCAACAGATACCAACACACAGGGCAAGAAGCATTGCCAAGCAAATAGAAAGAAGAAGCAAAATGAAGTGGGGATCGTACACACACGGCTAGAAGTTGTCCAACGTTTTGTACGATTTTGATAGATCTTGGTATGGACATGGAATTCTAGTTTTTGATGCATATTGGGCCACTCGGGGCCAATATGGACCAAAACGTGACCATTTAAATAGCTGTAGGAAGTAATTATCGCTAAAATTCAATTTTACATTGAATTGAACTCAACTGATTGCCAACGATTTATCTCATTAACGCGTATACACCAGTTTCCATCTGACCAGTGAAGTTAAACAACGTTTGATGTTGTGCATAATTGAATGAGAGCCCACCAGGCTAGGTGAGGTCAATAGGGGTAGCCAGTTTTTAAGTTTCCGGCGAATGGAGGATAACCCCCCTCCCCCGTCTTCAATGACCAATAGATGTTGTTAAGCAAAAAAAAAAAAGAAAAATGTTACAAAGTGACTTGCACAAGTAGAATATGCTTCTTAATTTCTTCTTTAATAGTTTGTACTTCTGCCATAGCGCCCAGTCCTGTATCTCCACAAATCAATGTCTTGGAGATAACTGGTATTTCTTCATATCCCCAACATTTCAACGTATTAATATGAACTTTGGTCACAGGATGTTCCCACATTTTGGTATTCATTGCAGGACAAAATAATATTGGTTTTTTAAAATCCCACGCCCGAAGAATACACGTTAATAAATTATCACAGATCCCCTGAAATGGAAACAAAATAATATCATCATCACGCGACATCATCGTCTCCAGGGTGTCTACCAAATCGTCAAAGTGAAATTCCCTGACTTTTCCAGGTTTTTCAGTCTACTTTTCCAGATTTTCCAGTGTACTTTTTCAAGATTTTATCTCCCCCAGCTGACTTCAAAAAACACAAAAAACTAGACCCCAAAAACTAGACAGCAAATTTCCTTCATACCCTAAACATGTATACCAAAATTTTAGAGGAAAACGATAATAAGCGCCGCAGGCGAAATTTTTCAGGAAAAGCATGTTCACGCATAAAATTGGCCATTGAGATAAAAAAAAA
>CM022881.1:26645459-26673231 GCA_012654025.1 Pachypsylla venusta | reverse complement strand
GACTAATTTGTTTGATTGCGCTCACCTTCAACATGCCTTGCTGGACTCCTTCTCCTCCTACATCTCTCCTACCCGGACAAATTTGTTTGATTGAGCTCACCTTCAACATGCCTTGCTGGACTCCTTCTCCTCCTACATCTCTCAGTTGATGTATTCCAGGGACGGCGCCAATCTTGTCTACTTCATCTAAAAACACAATACCAGTCTGAGCTCGCTCAATACTATAATTAGCGTCTTGTAAGAGCTTTCCAATCACACTTTCAATATCTTCACCCACATATCCTGCTTGGGTAAGTGTTGTACAATCACAGATAGCAAAAGGTACGTCCAGACAGGTTGCTATTGTTTGAGCTAGAAGTGTTTTACCAGAACCTGTTGGTCCCAACAATAAAATGTTTGACTTTTCTAATTTGAGCTCATGACGGTCTGAATCCAAAATATCACTGCCACCACTGGAACTTCTTGTTGTGGTGTCTGAAGGTTGATAACCCATATTCTGTCCACCAACGCCCATCTGGTTGATGTGAAGAATGTCTGTAAAGAAAAAAACATTCAGGGTTTGCATTTTTTAGTTGTCCCATAGGATTTTAAATGCAACTTTCGACTTATGACTGGAATATGCTCCCAGTCCTCACGATAGTCGGTTCTACGAACCAGGACGACCTGGAATGCATAATGCATATCATCACAGTTCCAGGCAAGGACCATCAAAAACCTTTTCGGTAAACTCATAGCAATCTATGTCTACCATTTTTCCAAACCTGAAATGGACAACATGAAAAATTGAAAAAAATTATGTATCAACTACAATTAATTTGATGAGCCACGAGTTGGGTGTATGTAGTCATTATAATAACTTTTATTAAATTTTGTGATACTACATATTTTTTTTTTTTTTTTACTGTATTTGATCCATAATATTTTACTTTGGTGTTTCACTTTCGAAGCAATCTCGGATTTGTTTCTGATTTTAACTTTTTGCATATGTAGGAGTGATGTTGTTCCTAAGACACTCATTGTTGAACCAAATGTCTTTCATTAAATTTTTCATCCTCGCCTTCATTTCCTTTGAGTCCCATTTTAGCCTGTTGAGGCTTTAGATTTAAATATTTCACTTGTTGGATGTATGTAGTCATTATAATAACTTTTATTAAATTTTGTGATACTACATAAAAATTTATGTAGTATCACAAAATTTAATAAAAGTTAACATAAAAAATGTGAAAGTATAACACTTAACATAAAAAATGTGAAAGTATAATATTTAGCTTTTTTCTAATTGAAGCAAGCACTGCCCTGTGAATATTTACATTGTTGATTGCTGCCCACTCCGGGCTTTCCAATAACAACTTCGTAATTACCTTGTTCCATTAAAGAAATGTCCTGTTGTTTTGAATTTGCTTGATTTTGGGTTGAAGGAGAGGTCGAAATGTTGTTATATATACGTTTATAATGATTGTACACGGCTACAGAAAGAACTTTCTTTGCGTGTTCTTGGCCTACAACATGTTTGTTTAGATATTCGTATATCTGAAAAAGAAAAAAAATTAAAAATGTACCATAGAAATTCAAATCAAGCGGACATAAATCAAAGCCATTATATTAAGAAGACGTCTTCCCGATGGCCGATTTTACGCACCAGGACCAGAAACACCTACCATCACAGTTCCAGCCAAGGGTCATCAAATTAGTTTCGATAACCCCATATCGATCTGTCAGTTCCCTGTTTCTACCATTAAAGACCAGAATATAGAAATGTTCTGCGGTTTAGAATTTGCCTCATTTTGGGTTGAAGGAGAGGTGAGGAACTTTTGATTTTACGGACGTCATAAGTATCACGTTTTCTATTTTACTTAAGGATTCTTTTTTTACTCTTACTTATGCACACTAGAAAGTAAAAGTAACCTAGAAACACAAAATTACAACTGAGCGGCACGTATGACCTCATGTGAAAACCTTGACCAATTTAAATTTAGGACAGCTAATTCTTCATGTTTTCTTTAGTATCATGACATTTGCTTGGATCCCGGTTTCTATTAATTACAATCAAATCTGTCTTGTACTAAATTTGATGGAATAATCAACTTGCCGGATTTTGTAAAGTTTTTTGAACTCTTAATTGATAACTTTTATCGATATTGATAAACTCAACACATGAGACATGTGTTAAAGTTCAAGGTATCGTAAAGCATTAAGTAATACAATAAATCTACATTGCCGTTCTGAAATGGTTAATATATATTTTTTTTTTACAAATTACACAATAGTTGGTAATTTGATTTTGTTATTGAACTGACCTTTTTTGGTATGGGAGGTGGTTTTTTAACAAAAGAATGTTTATTATCTTCCCGGGATTGTTCTTTGATACTTTTTTTAGTATCAACTTCAGAAAGTACTAGAAAAAAGTGATGACATTTTTCACATTTAACAAATCTAGTGGACGACACAAAAGTTTCTACGTGAGTGCAAGGGTCTCCACATCTTGGACAACATAAATGACTTCCTCCGTCTTTTTTTCCACCATCTTTTCCATTACCCGAAACCGGATCATTTGTTTTAGAAGTAGATTTATCATCGTGTGAATGTCTCGCAGTGACAACCAGAAGAGGTGATAATTTACAAATCAAATGTTTATTGGTTGAAAACTGATGATGGGCTCCTTTTAGATGGCCTTTGTGGATGTAGTTTTGAAAACCTTTAAAAGGAGAATAAAAAGAGAAAATTTTTGTTATGCTTGTACTAGTAATAGCAGATTCACTAAGTTATGTCATCTCACCCTCCCCTGCAAGTAAGAAAGCCCCAGAAATCCTTCGGTAAGGATAAGTTACAGGTCTACAAGTGTTAATTAACGGTTCACCATAATAACAATACCAAAAACGCTGTTTTTTCCGTTATTCATTTTTATTTACATATTTCTGGGTACTTTTTACTTTCCTTATCCTATAAAAATGAAAGTATTGTAATAGGCTGAAATTTTCGATGTCGAGTTTTCAATGCCAAAACACGTTTTGGGGTCCCCAGAGCTCAAATCTCGAGTTTCAGCCATTGGTCCGTGTGTGTGTGTCCGTTTGTCTGCCTGTGAACAAGATATCTCAAGAATGGCAAATGCTAGACACTTGAAATTTGGCATGAATGTCAGTTTTATGCCATGAACGGCAAAATAAGCTTTTGGTGAAAATCGAATATACCGCTGGTGGTTTTATGCCGCTCTTTAGCGATTTTTCGCATATCCTGTTTAAAATTAGAACGGTAATAGCTAGAACTTTAAACTCGGTGTCTATTCATACCAATTTCATATATCAAATTGAAAAGTTCAACTTAGATTTAACATATTGTTGGCCGCTAATTAGCGGTTGAAGACCGCTTTTTGGCGGTTCTGCCTAAAACCAGAATGGAAAGAGCTAGAATTTGAAATTTAGTGCCTATTTATATCAATATCATACAAGAAATTGAAAAATACAACTTAGGTTGAAGTGTAATATATTGTTGGCCGCTAATTAGCTGTTGAAGACCGCTTTTTGAAGGTTTCGCTTAAAACCAGAATGGAGAGAGCTAGAACTTAAAATTTGGTGCCTATTCATATCAATTTCATACAAGAAATTGAAGAATACAAGTTAGGTTGAAATTTAAAATATTGTTGGCCGCTAATTAGCGGTTGAAAGCCGCTTTTTGGCGGTTCCGCCTAATACCAGAATGGAAAGTGCTAGAACTTGAAATTTGGTGCCAATTCATATCAATCTCATATAAGAAATTGAAAAATACAACTTAAGTTGAAGTGTAATATATCAAGAAGTCTGGGGACTTCAAAACGTGTTTTGGCATTTAAAACTCGACATCAAAAATGTCAGCCCATTACAATACTTTCTTCTTCTTTTTTTATAGATAAGCAAAGTCTTGTGATGTTCACACCAGATTTTTAATGTCCCAGTTTAATTATTCCTAATCTCTTCATTTCTGAATCATTATTTTTATACGAAAGAAATAAAAACAGACTTATTTTTGAGTGTGCCTGTAAGGGACCGAAACGCAATGATGTTGTTGTAGCGGTATTCCTCTTAAAACCAACTTTTCCTTCCTTTCTAGATTAATGTTTAGAAAAATGGTAGAAAAAGGTTAATATGAGGTTGCCTGGAACTGTATGATATGCATTTCAGGTCGTCCTGGTGCGTGGCCATCGTGGGGACAACCGATATACGTCACCCAATATTGCATAATTGATTTCTCTTGGATGATGTGTTCAAGAGAGCGCAGCTTCAAATATATTGATGAAAATTGGCAATTGGAGATCGTTTCTTGAAACTAGTCATGTAAAGTACGTGCTTACCATATTGAATACTGCTAGTTCTTGGAAGAATATATTTGCCCGCCGATGCAACTCCTCTGACAGTTGTCATCATTAATTTAGAACCTATAAAGTAAAATATACGGCACTGATTTTATACCAAATAGTGTGAAAAAATGGTAAGGTCCAGATCTTAACCAGAATTTCTGCCAGGAGTAATCCAAATCAATAAAAAAATCAAGTGTCCATGCCTCATACGTCATAGATTGATCAAACCCAATACCTTTCCCCTCAAATATTGGTTGCACCACTGCACTCTAAGTGTTTTTTTTTTACGTTGCAGCGTTGCACTGATAGACTAAATTTGGTTCTATGTGTGATCTACCTATTAGGGTAGGTAACCGTAAATCTACCAGTCCAGTGAATCAATAGTGATACCGCGCCGCAAAAACTGTCAGACCAACTACTAAAATTTAAACAACCACTTTTGAAAAATACTGTCAAAACTTTTGATTATAAGAAGACAAGGTTACGTCTTTTGTTTTTGTTTACTCATTAGCATTAATGTTATTTTAAATTTGTTTATGGAATAAAAGATTTTGAAATCTTTAAATTTTGAAAAGATCAGTTAAAAAACTTGAAAAAAGATATCGAAAAATAATACAACCCTGAGAAGGAAAGAGAAAATATTGTAATTCATTCTTACCTACGCAATCAATACAAAATAACTGATTTATCAGTGTGATAATTCTCAATTTTCTCTACTAAAAATTCTAAAAAAATGACAATTTTATTGGAATATGTTCAAAATTTTGATTTTGAAATTTTATATTTTGAATTTGGCCACCTTTTTCACTTTTTTTTTTATCTTTTATCAGCTGATGAGAAATTTTACAACTGATTAAACGGGCCTGACACCGGGCAGGAGTGACGTGTTAAGTTTTTTTTTCAACTCGCTTCTCGCTTTATTATTGGGCGACATGGGTCCATGTTCCATGTTGTACATACCATTGATTTAAACAAACATCAATGGTACATACGCAATAAAGGCATGGCCGTTAAAACGTTTCCTAACCTCTCTTAAATTGGGTTAAAACTTGCCACAACACTCCTGCCGGGTGTCAGACCCATGATTAAAAAAGTTATGCACAGTTTGGCAACACATTATTATGCACACTGATATCAAGTATGCACGCAATGCACTTCGAATAGTCAACAACGCTTTTAACCCCGAACATGGGTACTCGGCTATTCCTCTCACATCGAAATATGTCGTATTGACGAATTTTCATTATACGTGCATCCGTCAATGCTATGAACATTAATTTTTATAATAATAAATGGTACGGAAAAACGTACTAAATTTTATCTTCCTTTATTCTAGAAATTTGGCAGCCTTCGGCTGATGTTGCAAGTATATGATGAAAATATTATATCAATTAGCAGCGGCAGCCTTTGGCTGTTGTCGCAGCTCTCCAGTGAACATATTTTTGGAAATGGATTTGGAAGCCTTTGGCTGTAGTCACAGCTCTCTGGTGAAAACACTATTTCAATTAACTTTGGCAGTCTTCGGCTGATGTCGCAAGTCTCTGGTAAAAATATTATATTAATTAGATGTGGCAGTCTTTGGCTGTTGTCGCAGGTCTCTGGTAAAAATATTATATTAATTAGATGTGGCAAATGGCTGTTGTCGCAGGTCTCAAGTAAACAAATTTTACGAGTCCTCAGGTGAGGATAGTTTCATAATATGTTTCACAGAGTTTTATTTTAAAAATCATCAAATTTGGAGTGATATTGCCACTTTTAGATAAGTGACCCAAATTTGAGGTTTGGTGTTCTAAAGGGCCCCAGATAATCATAGTTTGAAGAGACCCAAAATTTGTTGATGATATGTTACGAAGAGTGTCTGTTCCAAATTATATTAAAATTGGAGTGATATTTACACTTCAAGCTCTGACCCGAATTTTAGGTTTGGTGACCTAAAAGGCCCAGAGAAGAAGATAGCCCCATGAGACCCAAAATTTGTGGATAATATGTTACAAAGAGTGTCTGTTTTAAATTTCAACAAAATTGGAGTGAAATTGCCAGTTTTAGAGAGGTGACCCGAATTTAAGGTTTGGTGCCTTAAAGAACTTTAGTTTAACAAATATTAAAGTCTGTAGATGCGCAAACACGATTTTGCGGACGGATGGACATACATATTTTCTAGACCCGTTTTTTGGAATCTGCTCTCATATTTCGGCCAGAAAAAAAAAAAAAAAAAAAAACACATCAAAATTTTTTACCAATACATACTTTATTTTCCTATACTTCGTATATGGGAAGATAAAGTAATAAAATTCGCCCATTGCGTAGAATTGGTGTGACATTTATCTCGTTTTCAATTCACGTTTTTTGTCGAGGACGACCGAGGGGACGGCTGTGTTCCCACTTGAAGAAGGCGTACTGAAAGAAAGACAATCGTGCAATGGGAACATCTCTAGTTAATTAAAAACGTCATTGTATCTTAATGGGAATCCTCCAATTTAAATGTACAGGGTGGGCCAAAAGTAATGATCCTATTTTTTCCTTTCATTTTTTTAGGTGACAGTTAATCTCATTTTTACTTTGATTTTTTTTTTTTTTTTTTTTTTTTTTTTTTTTTTTTTTTTTTTTTTTNTTTTTTTTTTTTATTATGTTTTACCAACAAAAATCATGTGTATTAATTTACTCATTTAAATATTTCATTTTGGTTACCCCGACTCGTTGGGTACTATTAAAGTTCTTTTATTAGTCCCTGTGTTGAGTCGGGGGAGTCCTTGTTATTTTATCTTGTTACTTATGGGAGTCCTTAATCTTAACACTTGTTACTTTATCTTCCTATTTACGAAGAATAAAGTAGGCAGGTACCTAAGTAAAGTATAATTGTATTGCTGAAAATTTCGATGCTGTTTTTATTGCTTTTCTGGACAAATTATGACGACTAGATTCCAAAAAACGGGTCTAGAAAAAATCTGTGTCCGTCCCGTCCGCAAAATCGTGTTCGCGCATCTACGGACTTTACTATTTGTACGATATTGATGAAAAGTACCAATATTCCTTGAGATAATTCAAACCAAAACCTTAGCGTTGCAGATAGAACCTTCTGGGATCCATTTATGGGTCTAAAGGGGTCATTTTGGGGTGACCCTCTTCTAGAACCCGAACGGCAAGCTCGATTTTCATGAAATTTAAAACAGACATTCAATGTAACATATCATCAACAAATTTTGGGTCTCATGAAGCTATCTTCATCTCGGGTCCCCTAAAATATTTTCACTAAAGAGCTGTGTGACAACAACCAAAGGCTAATAAACGATTATTTACCAGCAAAAATTGTCTCAACTAGTCCCGGTTCCTGAGAAATGAAGTATTCCATGGTTTGTCTATACAAATTTTACAATTGTTTAGATCACAAATGAAAATAATTGTCACCTTAAAAATGAAAGAGAAAACAAATGGGGCCATTACTGTTGGCCCACCCTATATGTACCTACTACACGTGAAAAAAAATCGTGAAATGATAGTGGGAAAGAGGTATTTCGATAATATTATGCAATTTAAATATACTGGGTGAACCAGAAAACGTTGACTTAGTCTCAGGGAAGGGGAAGGTAGAATACCATCATTTGCAATAGAAGCTGCAAGGGCGGAGGGGTGATAGAGGACAAAACACGTACCCTCAGGATTGAAGAACAAAAAAAAAATGCTAGAATTATCTGGCTCAGTGGTCCTGCACTAGTCTTGCACTTAGGAGATCCGGGTTTGAATCCTGGAAAAGCAATAATTTCTCACTGTGGTTTGGATATTTTCGGGGCCCACTCAGCCCAGCGAGGACAATGAGTAGCTATGGAGATAAATGTTCATAGCGACCCGATGCCAGTAAAGGTGAAAAAATCAAAGTACTTGGCTAGTGATTGATATTGGAAAAATCCTACAATGCTGCTGTGAGCACCAAAATTGTGACATAATAACACAAAGAAACAACATTTCGTCACCTTATTTCAGAAGGGGTCTAACTCGAAATTTTTCAAAATCGGGTTTTTTGTAAAATATCAAGTAATGTAAAAAAAATGTAAAATATCAAGGCGCGTCCAATGGTGTGATCAGAATTGAGTTAGCTCTTACAGTTTTCGATAGAGAGCTCCCTTCTTCAGAGAGCCAATTTTGTTTCCATACTGCCTTCAATTTGTTTATAGCATGGGGGATCATTATAAACTTTGATCTATTTTACTTTGGAACAAAGTTAATACAGTAGAGATCCAATTGCGGAGCTGTAAAGAGCCAACTTTGATGATTTCTTACATTCCTAATGTATTCTTAAAGACGCAGGCATCCATTTCAAAATAGATCAAGCATTTCTAATGTATTCTTAAAGACGCAGGCATTCATTTCAAAATAAATCATGCGTTCCTAATGTATTCTTAAAGACGTAGGCATTCATTTCAAAATAGATCATGCATTTCTAATATATTCTTAAAGACGCAGGCATTCATTTCAAAATAGATCATGCATTTCTAATATATTCTTAAAGACGTAGGCATCCATTTCAAAATAGATCTCTACAGAATTGATTGAAACGGTTCCTTATAGGTACAAAAACGAAGGCCTTTTTTTGGAAGGGTTTTTACAAATGGAATAAAAGAGATTACTGATTTTTTTATAGGTAATAAAATATCCCTCCTTATGTCTTATTTTAAATGAAAATTGAATGAAACTTTTAATCCAAGCCGTCTGTAAGATATAAAAGATATATTTTTTTACTCTCCTGTAAAATTTGCTTTTTTCTACTTAGACCCCTTCTGAAATAAGGTGATGATTTATTTAAAACCTGTGAAACGAACACAAAAAAATTTGATTTTTTTATTTGACTTAACGTCTCTTTAACATCTACTGGTCATTCAAGACGGGGGTCTGATTTGAAAAAGTCATTAAATAAAGATTTGATCAATCTACAGTGTCAGTGATAATAAGATTTTTTTTTCTTTTCATTTTGTGGAACGGTAATCTAAGGGTTGGACATTAGTTCAATGTGTTGACCAACGTTTACAGGGTATGCCAAATTGCGACGTGTTTTGAGTAAGCGAATAATTTTTTATGGTTGATAATAAAAAAATAAAAATAACGTTTTGTAAAATATAAAATAATAAATATATTTATTTCATACAAAAATATATTCATATTCCAACACTTAATAATAAAATACATAAAATATTTGTTATTCCTTTATATTTAAACTGACCAATTGTACCGTACACTTTTTGTTGACCAAGAGCGCTAATTAATGTTCCCCAAAATAAATACACTATATTGTATCTCTTGAAAATAAAGGGAAATAACATTTACAGAGCCCCTTCAAAAGATAATAACAATAAAATTCATGGCTGCACCGTAACTAAATAGGTTCCACAGGGTGCGGCAATTAGTTCTCCAACTTTTCAAAAAAATCGTGGAAGGGGAACTGATAGTGGGAGGAGCGTGTGGTTTGTGATATTCAACACGAAAAGACTTCCAGTTTTTAGGTGTCGCAATGGATTGGTCGCGCGAGCATCGTGCGTTAGTTGTCAATGTGTTTTTTTTTTTTTTTAAAAAAAAAAGTGAATCCATTATAGCCACTCAGAGGGCTTTTCGCACAAGGTATGATTTGCTCTCCACAGATCCAGTTCCTGATCGAAAAACAATTTAAGTTGGGTTCACAACTTTACATGATCTCCTTACGGCATGACATTTCGTGGGCCACTCTCTCGCCGGATTTGAGTCCCTGTGACTTCTTCCTGTGGGGTTACCCCAAGGCTGAGGTCTCCAAACATCGCCCTGGGATCCTTGAAGAGTTAAAGGAGGCAATTCTTGAAGAAATCATCCAAATTGATGCTGTTATGCTGAGGAGAATCGTGGAAAACTTCCGCGAAAGACTCCAAATGTGCATCACTCGACAAGGCCGAAATTTGGACATTATTTACTAAACATAGATGAAAAAAACTAGAATACACAAGCTTTCAGAATACAAAATAATTTTTCAAATATCTCATTTCGTTTCTATTCACCAGCTCTTTCAAATGTGGGAGAACTAATTGCCACACCCTGTATTACCCTTTACAGTAGATCTCGAGATATTTTGTGTGGGACAGAGGACATCGTGTTCTCATGATTGTTGACTAGACATTTGGCATTTGTCTTCATGTTTTCAAAACCTCTAATGACAGAATAATACCATTCTGCTGAAAAGGGGGAAACCACAAACAACAAGCGTGTTATGTTGGTTGTCACACACATACCTGAGTAATGAATATAATTGCATTGTGATGGAAAAAAAAGTATTTCAGGAAGTTAGAAAAGGGGTAAACGGGACCCGATATAGTTAATTCGGCCCTCGGAATACTATTCTTGGCCTACATCAGAGTTAATACCGAATGTGATTCTGAATCACATTGAAATATGTTCTGTAAATATTTTCTTTTCCTTTACATATATTCGAAATGGTGCACTTTTCATGATCAGGACCATTTTGCATGATCAGCACCATTTTTCATGATCAGCACCATTTTTCATGATCAGGACCATTTTTCATGATCAGCACCATTTTTCATGATCAGGACCATTTTTCATGATCAGGACCATTTTCCATGATCAGGACCATTTTTCATGATCAGGACCACTTTTTATGATCAGGACCATTTTTCATGATCAGGACCACTTATCATGATCAGGACCATTTTTCATGATCAGGATCACTTTTCATGATCAGGACCATTTTTCATGATCAGGACCACTTATCATGATCAGGACCACTTATCATGATCAGGACCATTTTTCATGATCAGGATCACTTTTCATGATTAGGACCATTTTTCATGATCAGGATCACTTTTCATGATCAGGACCATTTTTCATGATCAGGACCACTTATCATGATCAGGACCATTTTTCATGATCAGGATCACTTTTCACGATTAGGACCATTTTTCATGATCAGGACCACTTATCATGATCAGGACCATTTTTCATGATCAGGACCACTTTTTATGATCAGGACCATTTTTCATGATCAGGACCATTTTTCATGATCAGGATCACTTTTCATGATCAGGACCATTTTTCATGATCAGGACCACTTATCATGATCAGGACCATTTTTCATGATCAGGATCACTTTTCATGATCAGGACCACTTTTCATGATCGGGACCATTTTTCATGATCAGGACCATTTTTATTTTCTATTCGTCAAAGGCTTTTGGGGACCGCTCTCGCAAAATGGAAAATTATTCGTTTATTAATTAATTTATTCTCAAACCATTTTATTCATTAAAAAATGTGCGTAGCAATGCCTAAATGTAATAACAATATTTTTGATTGTACTAGAAGCGTGTTAAATTTCAGTCTCTTATAATGTAAAATGGTATCCAATATTGACAGAGATAACTTAAATTGATATTAATTGAAGTTAATTTGATGTGGCATCTGGATGACGCTCAATAATCATACCGACACCTTGGCCACCAGCAGCGCAAGCTGCAATCAATCCAAACTGTCCATCTTCTCGAACCAGACGATTTGCAGCATGAACAGTTAATCTTACGCCAGTTGCAGCAAATGGATGACCTATAGATAGAGAACCTCCCCAGTTATTAAATTTATTTAAATCAGGTACTCCTACTTTTGAAGATCTGCCCATGTAATTTTGAGCGAACCAGTCAGAGTCAAGAGCTTTTAGATTTGCAAGGATTTGACCAGCAAATGCTTCATGTACTTCCCACACATCAATATCACTCAAAGAAAGACCAGCTCTTTCTAATACTTTAGGAGTAGCGTATGCAGGTCCTAACAATAACTGATCTTTAGGGTCTTGGGAAACATAAACAAAGTCTCTGAGATAAGCTTTAGGCTTCAGTCCTAGTTCTTTGGCTTTGGCCTCAGACATTAAAACACAAGCTGACGCTCCGTCTGTTAAAAATGAAGAATTAGCAGCAGTCACTGTACCATGAGGTTTAATGAAGGCTGGTTTCAGTTTAGCTAGTTTCTCAGGTGTTGCCACACGCACACCATTGTCTTTGGTAATAGAGGTCGAAGCACCAGGTACTTGGAATGGTAAAATATCAGTCAAATAGCCTTTTTCTTGGGCTTGATGTGCAAGAGTGTGACTTCTCAGAGCGTAGTCATCTTGTTCTTTACGCGAAACTTTGAAAGCTGCAGCCAGTCGGTCGGCAGAGTGTCCCATAGTTTCACCTGATGAAAACTCAGCCACAGCAGGCAGCTCAGGAATTAGAAAATCAGGTCTAATAGATGCTAGCAATTTTATTCTATCCATTGGTGTCTTCGCTTTGTTAGCACGAAGTAACAGACTTCTCATTTTTCTTGAATGTCTTATTGGGATATCTGACATGAATTCTACACCTCCAGCGACAATAATGTCATATACTCCGGCAGCAATTAAACCAATACCAGTTGTGATGCCTTGATTAGAACTAATACATGCCATGGTCACTGTATGTGCAGGAGTTTTATCTGAAAAGCCTGCACTGAGCGCTGCTTCTCTTCCAATATTGCTCGTTTTTACCTCTTGAATGACAGTTCCGTATACTATATAATCAATAAGCTCCTTTTGAATTCCTGTTTTTTGTAAAATACCCATAAGAGAGTGTCTTGCTAATTCATGAGCCATCAGATTTGCATAGTCGGTACCAGATTGAAGGAAAGGAGTTCGAACTCCATCAACAAAAACAATGTTCTTACCAGTTTTATCTTTTACTGTTTTCCTCGGAGAATTTAATTGATAACTTGTAGAAATGCATTTCAAACTTAAATTATTCAACGATTGAGAAACACATAAAGTGTTTTTAACAAAAGATTTAGTTAATTGTTGAGCCATTTTTATTGTCGTCTTTCAACACTATAACTTACTAGTTCTACAAAACACTACAAACGAATTCACTTTGATCCACAATACTATTATTGTAGGTTATGAACTTTAAACCCGGATTACAACAAAAAACACAAATAGAGTAGTTACGTATTTTATCAGTTCAACTAAAATAAAAATATATCAATTAATTGCACCACACCGAATTCACTTCCGCGTTCAAGAAATTCTTACATTATTGCCAAGTGTGTTGTTTGAAATTTATGCACAATTTTTATGCACAGTTATGCTCTACACAGTGGTTTTATATTATTATGTAACGTACAACTTCTACGTCAGCAACTCTTTTGTGACTTCACCATGCTCTTTAGACTTTGGTTGCTCTCAGACAGCACATTACTTACTTACCTTATAGCATATCACGCATTGTTTATAATATAAGCAAGGAATAAACAAATACACTGGTTCTTATGGGAGTGTGCTAATTGCTCGATCTGCGGACTCCCATAATAATGTGTACCTATTTGTTTTTTACTTGCTTATGAGTAAATAAGCGGCTGTCTGAGAGCAACCTTATTACTTGCCTAAAACTGAATCTCGCAAGGGTTTAAAAATTCAGAAACAACTTTAAAAAATAACTCTTTTGAAATCAGACGAAAAAATAACGACAAATAACACGACTTTGTCACTAACCTTTCTATTCCAAGTACGCGAGAATTTAGTTTTTTTCAATTTATTTTAATTTCTGATTTCCATTTTAAAAGAAATTATAACTTTTAAAATAAATTAAAACAAAACACTTACCAAAAACACTATTCAAAGATTTAAAAGAAACTCTTAAATTTTCACCGTATTCTCAAGTAGGTACATTTTGGTACTATTCCCGTTTATTTTCCTTTATTGAGAAAAATCATATTACTCAGCCATTTCAGAAATCCCATCGCTCAAAAATATCATCTTTTCAGGAGGCGAAGGAAACCTTTTATGGTGCTCCCCCATTTTTTTGAGCGGGCGGTGTTTCTCAAATTTCATTATACCTAATCACGTATTTTTTTTAAAAAAAAAATCATATGATGGTGATCCGCTGTGTCTTATATCCCATTGAGAGGGGGGGTACGGGCCCCTAAATAATTCCCAATCCTGAGACTATTTATAGAAATACGTAAATAAAAATTCGTCAAAAATTCTGTCATCCGTCATGGCACTTTTTTTTCGTCATTACGCTTATAAAATCGATTATCACCCTTCTGAAAGGTATTTGTGGTAAGCTCTACAGTTTTTAACAAATTAGGTATCGTACTCGTACCTCGATAAACATTGCATTAAAAAGTGCTGCCCAGGTCTCGAACCCCCGGTTTCTAGGTTTCGAGTCCCTCCCCTCCAAATTTTCTATTAGGTATATTGTGCGATTGTGCCCCCCCCCCAAAACAAGAGGGCTATATCCGCGCATGACTATCTCCTATAAAGTCCATACAAATCGTCTGAGTCATTGTGTTTTTATAAGGAACGATGTGTTTTCATCCTCTTTCCACTGGTATCAATATTTCAATTTCGAATGATAATGGGCTTCAGAAATGACTGGTTCATGTATAATATAATATTTTAACAAAAATATAAAACCTGAATGAAAATCAGCCTTGATCCGAAGTGTTGTAGCGTTGGCGTCGTGTAGTCTTCTCATCCTCCCTTCAAGTGGTTTTAAGACATTAGACCTCAATTGGTTAATAGGGCCAACCCGTAGCCCGGAATCACCCATTTCCTTGAACTTAATACATCTCTACGTCAATTTTCAGAAGTACGACCTCATGTACGAGAATTATTGAGATACAAAAAGGCAGACAAATCATGCAAAATCGGTGGAGATAATCACAGAACTCATTTCGTTTGTCAAGCATGAGGCATCTTTTCCGCCCCATTTTGCAACCCCTTACTAAGGGCCTGCGTTGTAGATATCATAGAATTAAAGACTTGTCACTATTATTATACAAGATCAATTATCAATCCTAATGGTTGCTATTACAATAGCTATTGTCACCGGAAGAAGTCCTCACACACGATTCGAAAAACTAGGCTTTTATCAAATTTTTAAAACGTCTAAAAAATCGAACTCTTTATCTTTGTAATGCAAGCTGAGTGTAATACGGACTTGTCCACGGAAGCGAGAGTCTTTACTTTCATGTACTCGTTCTATACAAACAATGTTATATCGGTTTATTACGAAGACATAGGATATTCACTAACTTTAATTTAATTTACACATAGCTTTGTTCTGAAATCGCGTTTCTCAGACGAGGCGCGGTGGTACAATGAATATCCTAATAAGTAAGAACTTTATATCCATTTTCAGTTACTAACACCGTATGTTCAAATTGAGCCGACCTTGAATGATCCACTGTTACAGCCGTCCAACCATCTTCCAGTAGAAGAATTTCACTACTGCCATGGGTTAGGGCAGGTTCTATTGTAAAGGTCATACCTATAAAAAAGAAAATACTTTTGTTAGGAAATACTAAAAAATAATCAGGGATGTCCCTAATTATTTCCTAGCAAATTTATTTTGGTTTATTTTTTCGAAAATGAACCTTTGGAATCATCACGAAAAAAAAAGAAAAAAAAAATACCCCCCCCCCCTCTCAAAATTTGATAATATACGTTACAAGAATCCAAAAATCGAATGGGCACTTTTGCCACTTAGCATTGACCGATTTAGATGAAATTTGGTATATAGGTCCCATCTGGGTTCTAATTGTGCCCCGAAACTTTTAGGTGCAATCGAATTGTATTGCTGTATAAAAGGAGAATGGTAAGAGCTAGAGATTTGAAATGTTGTATGTATGTCATATTTGGGGTCTCAGTTAACTCCGAAACTTTTGGGTTCAATCAAATATACCGCTGGCGGTTTTTACCGGTTTTCATTATTCCCGTCTAAAAAGAGAATGGTAAGAGCCAGAGACTTCAAATTTAGTATGTATGACAAATTTAGAGTCTAATTACGCCCCAGATTTGGAATCGTCACGAGACCCCCCCTCAATTTTTTGGGGGGGGGAGTATTTTTTTTGCCAAAAAATAATAAACCCACACATTGGCAGAGTTCTTTGACGAGTTGTGCTTAGAGTGAACTAAAATTAAGGTAATTTCAAAAGATCACCCAGTCAAATAATACCAGTAAAATATTTATATAAAAAAAATATGACAAAAAAAAATCAACCAAGAAAATATAATTTCTTTCAACTTTATTCACAGGAACTGTATGATTTGGTGTTATCTATAAGTCTATTTAAAACAGCCTTTTTTTGCAATTTCGGCGGTAGCATAAAATTACTATCAAAAGTGTGTTAGAATTACCGGGTTCCATTTTTCCGGGATAGTCATTGAGCGTGTGATAAATGTCTGGCGGTCCATGAAAATAAGATCCTATGCCATGTCCTGCTATGGAAGGTATAACATTCATTTGGGCTTTTCTAGCTGTATTTTCAATTATACTACCTGCAAAGCAATGGAAAATTCAAAAATCAGTTAGAGAGAAATAATAATGAAGATGTAAAAATTCACATTTTAGAAAATATATTAAATAGATGCTGGCTTTTTTCCGGCCCAACCCAGGCTGGGTGAGGTCAATGTGGGTAGCTGGTTTACAAGTTTCCAGCGAATGGAGGGTAAAACCCCCGTCTTGAATGACCAACAGATGTTAAAGAGACGTTAAGCCAAATAAAAAAAAAATTAAGCATAAAAAGTAAGAACAATAAAAGGTTATCTTCAAGGAACAAACAATGCGAATCAGTTTTGAAAAACACGTGGATTAAAATTAGTTTTTATATTCAGGACCTCAAAATAATAAAAAAAAATAACAAATTAAAAACTTCTGAGTGACATTGCCCTTTCGAACTGTCTGCGATAATAATCTTTAGCAGACATACCTGTATCCAGAGGCAGGATTCAAATTTGTCTCAAGAAACATCTTAAAAGTACGGTTTGGATTCGTATTGGAATTCAAATTTTGCCTGCTTATTGGGAAACAGTGGCGTAACAAATAAGCAACCAAGAACTGTGAAATAGAAATTTATTACAAAGGTATGAAAAACTTTTTGATGAACTCCACTGAAACCTAATTTAATTGGCCTTCAAAAAAAAAAAAATCTGATTCATTCGAACCATCACAATGATTTATTGGTTGGATTTCAAAAAGGGTGATAAATCTCACCTATTGTGGAGAAGTACTCTCCTGGTTTTACAACACTAATAGCTGCATGTAGAGCTTGTTGGGCAGCATTGACTAGATCTCTTCCAGCTTCATCAACATCTCCTATACAAAATGTGGCAGAACAGTCTCCGTGGAAACCATTCAAATATACAGTAATGTCAATATTGATTATGTCTCCATTTTCTAAGGGTCTGCTATCAGGTATACCATGGCAGGCTACATTATTCACAGATGTACAAATAGATTTTGGGAAGCCTTTAAAAATAGAAATTTGACTTAGATTACTGAAAACTCTAAAGAAAACAATTCTTGGGAAAACGAGCTTGTAAATGTGAACAACCCACTCAAAGTTAGGTTACAAAAGTTAAATCTATGGCCAATTAATAGATTTTACCTGATTCTGGTTTTACTTGTATTATACAAATTATCATTTCTGTTTTACTTAAGTGAATATAAAATATTGCATTCGTCTAAATTGTCATTTTGTATGTCTTCAGTATGCTTATAAAAAAGTAGAACAGGTATTTCTCTAAACAGCCTATGCTTAAAATAATCCAGGGCATTTTTTTAAAGCGAAGCAAGGTTTGCAAAAGAACGAAAGATCTAACCCGGAATACCTTTTTTTAAAAGGAAAATAAAGACAAGCACCTCGGAACCGCAATACATTACTTGGAGAAGGTAATCTCTTCTTTCTTTCTTTATCATTTATACAAAATAAACTCTTATTAGTGACAAAGTAACAACCGGAGTCCGGTTAGAAATCTTCGCGAAATACTCCGGGGTTTTGGGAGAGTAAGAACCCGGGATACCTTGTGATGTTCTTATAATAGTTGTAACACAAGTAATGAACCCCAGAGCAAACAACACAGATCACACAAGGTACTTCGGTTGATAAAAATCATCATACGGGTATTCAAGTTTTTTTGGTCAATGACTAATGAGTCACCGAAGTCAGTATTGCACTTGTATAAGGCCTCTTCTTATGTAGATATCAGATGATCTTGTAATTGAGCACAGTGAGGGTCGATTTTTTTTTTTTAATACACTTCATTGAATTAACTTCAAACAAGAAAGAGACATAGAACGAAGAGGATAGAAAGAGTGAAGAAAAAAAAAAGGAAATAAAGAAAAGAGAGAGAGAGAAAAAAGTTAATTTAAAGGGCGGGGTTAATTCCTGAGGAATTCTCTTCCACCCCAAATTAGATTGGGTATAATTTCCATGGATTTATAGCAAAATTCTCAACATAATAGTTTTTTTAATTGTTCGTAGTTTTGTAGAAAAAATCATCTTTTCGGTTCGTCTATAATTTAAATCTAATTTGGCACGCACAGTGGAAAAGAACGATACAATAGTTAGTTCTTGTTGAGAGGTAATACTTAACAAGTTACTTCTATTAGTATTGTTACTTCTTACCTCTATAATTGAGTGGCGAAGGGTATGCTCCATTATTTATAATCAGTTCATGGGCAAATAAATCTATCTCATTAGTTGTCATATTTTCTTTGATATGTTCGGCAACACAGTCTAAAACAAATCTGGCTAGTTTACAACTTTCATGCATTAATTTGATTTCAAAACTAGTTTTAATGTCAGGAACTTCTGGAGGTTTATCCGGTTCACCTTTAAAAAAGAATGTTTACAATTGAAATGATTCAGACGCAATCACAAAGCCATAGTCAAATATTAACTAACAATCATCGAGTTATTTGTCCAAATCTATTGAAACTTGGTATGGGCATTAAATATATTGATAGATTTGATTCACTACTTTGTGGGTCTTATGGTGACACCCAGGCCCATTAAAAACCCTTTATATGGTATTTTCCTGTATAACATAGAATCTCGTATTATAAAATCTATAATATTATATTCCGAGAAATATTCCGATAGCCAGATTCAAAATAAAATATTTGTGGCCGCACTGGGAGGTCTACAGTTCACAGCACTAATCTGTGTCTGTATCTTCACCGTAGATGACTTGGGTCTGATGTCACCTATGAATTTTCGCGGGGTTTTGTTTTCAGTGATGGACTTAGTTGTCCACGAAAGAGTGTGTACACTAGATACAAGTGTTGAATTTATCAAATCTTACCGGATAAATAATAATTTGGTAAAACAATACCAGATTCTTCAGGTATTTTAAGTTTCGCTGTCACGTATTCTGGTTTAACAATATTATAAGTACCAAATATTTTTCCTGCTCTTTGAGGTGTTGATGAATAAAACTGTTTGTTAGGACACACCATACATGTATAATTTAGACGAACATTTTTTAGTAAATTAAAAATCATTTTCATAAAATTAAAAGTTTTAAAATAATTTTAACAATATAACTGTAATAGAAAACGATTAAAATTAAACAAAATAATCTAAAAATCTCCAACCTTCATTTGTTTAAATTTTGAAATACGCGCCAGGGTTTTATCTGATAATAAAAAATACTTCGTCTTGCTGTATTTCGTTAACTGAAAAAAATCGTTTTATATTAACTACGCAGTTTCAAAATGATCAATTATTATTCGGGTCGGAAGTAAATTAAATGAATGGTCTTTCTTCACATTCTTGTAGGTATATCTGGTGAGGTAAGGTTTTTCTGTTCCAATACTACATTCCAAACGGTAGCAAACATCGAATAATTGTTGGGAATGGACCACCAAAAGGACATCAGGAAAATTATTAGAACTAAACAATTTAAGAATTGAGAGATTTCTAACGATTTTAGTTGTCTTTGAAAAACAAAATTCTAGTTTAAGAATCATAGCAAAACACAGGTGAAATAGCAGGGTATTGAAAGAATTTATGGGAAAATAATGGTATGAAAAACCGTACTGGTTTTCTTTCCTATATCAAAGTTTGTTCCCCATCGGAAATTATTCGACTTAGTACACGATATTAACCGCAAAAATCAATGAATATTTTGTTTCGCACGGTTTTTTATAAAATGAACCGTTTTCGTGAAAATCCACCTTATATATTAAAATGTTTCACCCTGTACCTATGTTTAGTATTACATATTCCTTTATGTACTCTGTTGTGTGTTCCAATACAACACAAATATTTGCTTTTAATGTCATGATTTGCAGGCCTGGTGTGGGGGGGGGAGGGAATCCCCCCCGGTCCGGTGAGAAAATTATCATAATGAAATTTTTCATGTTTTTTTTCTGAATAATAAATATATCAACTTTAAAGTTTTGAAAAAATTTCAAACACACAAAATCAGAACTTTAGCGATAGTGGGCTAATATGGGACAATTGTCTACTTTTACTTTTATAGTGCCCATACGGTGATTTTGGATAAAAGAATAAAAGAGGTGCCCATAAATTTTCCCCCCGGCCCGGATTTTTTCTGTGATGATTTGACACAAGTCCCCTGAGTTTTAATTCATATCTGAGCGCACGGCAGTGCGCCAGGCCAAGTTCCGGAAAGCACCAGTGTATCTTTACACGAAGCAATTCACCAGGTTTTTCACACCATCAGATATCCGGTTCTACAAGGGATAGATCTTTGAAATTTTGAACATACATTCCGTAGTATAGTACAATAATACAGGATAAACTTCAAAAGGTAATTCTAACCCGGACGGGAGATACGTAATTTCAAAGTTTGCACTTTTGGATACTCACTGACTGACTGACTGACTGACATATTGACTGATTCACTCATCATCAAAAGTTTCAGGCACTTCCCGTATACCTAGAGCGCTGAAATTTTGCATGAAGTTAGCAATTGACATCCACGTAAAGGGAAAAATCCGAAAATTTGAACTTTTTAACTCTAAGTGCTCCAAAACGGTGTCGCTTTAGGGAAGACAATACAACGTATTGTAATGTAGTTTTAACTGATAAAACACTGAAATCTTGCACAAAGTTAGATATTTACATGCAATTAAGCAGGAAATAATTTATATTTGAACATTTACACTCCCGGTGCTCCAAAACGGTTCCGCTTTAGGGAAGGAGATGGTCGAAAACAGTTTAAACTGGTAGAACGCTGAAATCTTGCATAAAGTTAGATATTTACATACAATTAATCAGGAAATAATTTATATTTGAATAATTTAGATCTCATTGGACATTTGGGTCCGGTTTACACAGAAATTTCCTGGTTTTCGATATGTTGTGTAATTGAAAAGAAGAAGAAATGAAGAAAAAACGGCTAAATATAATCAGTTTCATATAGTAATCTTACAAAAAGTATTGATATCTCACAAAAAATTATCATTGAAAAAAGGCCAAGTTCCACTTATTCAACCAAAAAATTCTGCCCATGAAAGTAGTGATATCTATTATTGGGGCCAAGTTTATTGTTGCTGCTGTATATCCCGCACTTAAATTTTCTGTCTCAATTCTCTTAAAGTAATACCGACTTTACACTTGGCCAGTTTGTAAAAAGGTAGTACGAGTATTTTACGAATCCCCTTAGAAAAAACTGACCAAGTGTAAAGTCGGTATTACTTTAAGAGAATTGAGACAGAAAATTTAAGTGCGGGATATACAGCAGCAACAATAAACTTGGCCCCAATAATAGATATCACTACTTTCATGGGCAGAATTTTTTGGTTGAGTAAGTGGAACTTGGCCTTTTTTCAATGATAATTTTTTGTGAGATTATATATTACGTATCGTTTTGTTTTGTGTTGCATTGGGGTGGGGACTAGTTTAAATGCATAAGTCCAGTCTTCATCCCGACTCCTTTAGGCCCCACCTTCTCGTGGTGGGACCTGGGTCACACCGAAAGCCGCTACTAATCATATGCTGTCCCATGATTAGTTCACCGGAGTTTCCTCACTTTCTGAATAATACAGGGTGACTCATTAATATTCATCGGATTTAGAAAATGAGAATTGATCGTAATAATTTGCAATGGATGGAATTTCTGTGAAATTTGAACATTACAAATTTGTTCTCTTAGTTTGTGTAAGATGATGTCGCGTAAGTGGTCAACACTAAAGTGGATGGCGCAATGTGTTCTTTTATCAGTTTTTCCATCACCTTTATAAAGGTTTCGGGCTGAATGGCTGCTATTTCTTGTTGAATGATATTTTCCCAGGGTTCGGGGATTATTGGGAAAAATCTTAAATTTCCAGTAACCCACCAGAAAAAATTTGACGCCGTTAAATCAGGACTAGGTGTGTCCGTGGACAAAAACGGGCGGAACCATCCGTTTTACCTCGAATTTTCGCGCACCACATAAACTTTAGCATATTGCTCCATTATTCCGTTAAAACAAGATTTTTTGAGAATACCGCACCTTTTTTGATTGCATCGTGCCGTTGAGTAGTAGGTCCTATTTAAAGCGCAAAATAATCGGCCGAAAAATCGGAAACGGTTCAAGATATCGTTCTGAAAATAGATATATGCTTCCTTGGGTATATGCAGAATATGAAGAAAAAAATTTGGTAAAATTCGGTTGAGTAGTTTCGCTCCGCCCAATAAATATGTATATATTCGATATCCCTCACCGTTTTGGCTAAACAATTAGTATTTCCTAAAATTTATTTTGCCCGATCCCGGATTCGAACTTGTAACTCTGGAATAATTAGTAATTTAGGTCCTAAATTAAGTATTGAGAAGCCACCCAAAACTTTTTCGCTATAAGTTGATATGTTGTCGCGACGAAATTTAAGATATCGAACCATGACTCTCTTCAAAATATCGTTCTGAAAATAGATATATGCACTCTTGGGTATGTGCAGAATATGAAGAAAAAAATATGGTAAAAATCGGTTGAGTAGTTTTGGAGGAGTAGGGTAACAAAAGTTTGCAGTTTGTAGGGAGTATAAGGCTACGCTTCGCTCCGCCCAATAATCCAATAATCAATATGTTCTATATGTTGTTCTGAGGATGTCTCCAGGAGAAGACGAAACATGTCAACTCAATTGTAAATTTTATAATGTAAATTAAATTCTTTTCTTCTTTATGTTTACAGGTGTACATTTGTGTATACTACTATTGTAAAATTTGCAAATAAAAATTTTAGTCAAGTGAAAACGTAGTCAGTTTAATTATTTAATTTGTTAATATGTTACTTGACATAGTATCCCGTTTTGAGAAGATTAAACAACAACAACATTATCATCAACATCACCTTCCATGATCATCATTTTCAGGTGTTAGTCCTGGCTTGGCTGTCAATCCTTCGCCCCCCCCCGAAAAAAATTTTTGTGTACGGCCCTGGGTAGACACCAATTTCCCGTATAATGTATACATCATATTTCAATGCTAGTTTCCGACCCGAGTCATATTTGATAATTTAGGAGCTATTTGATAAGTTTATTTTCAAAATTTGTTTATTTTTTGTAAATTGTTTTCAATACTTTTGATTCATTTTATGTGTTTTTCTGTTTTTCTTCTTGTTTTTATCTGTTTATTTAAATATTTAATTTGTTTTAATTTTTTCCAATTAATATATAATATTTTGTTAATAAATTATGAATTTTTATATTTAAAAGTTATGAAATATAATATGGCTCCTTTTCGTTTAAAGAAAAGTGGAAAATCATTTCCCGTTAAAGTTTGTACTTTGGATGCCGAACTTGAATTTAACCTAGAGGTACTTTACCTACTTTACTTCTTTAAATTAATATAATTATTATAGTTCTGGTAAAAATGTACTTACCATCATGTCTATGGTAATTATTCGAATCCTCCGTAATGTCAATCAGTTTAAACTTAATTTTGTCATTTTTTTTATAATGTGGTATTTCTTTAGCAACTCAGAATAAAACTTCTCGTAAACACTAAAATCGATTTTAGCTGGAACCATTTGAGGAGAGATCATTTGAATTATAAATGTGGTGGCGGGAGCTAAAATAAAAAATGTTGGTGACTACTGATTGTGTACTGAAATAGAATGACAAGAATCATTAAAACAAATGCGTTGCTGGTGTAGTGGTTAGAAGCTCCGGTAAACAGTACGACTTGAGTTCTAATCCAGCCTACCTATGGACGAGATTATGAACGTTGTCCTCAAAATAGCATAATATACTACCCAACCCTACCATCACCATCACTTTCCGTGATGGACACGGAAAGAAATTGAAAAAACTTTTCTTTTTTTCAGTGGCGGGCTACAGGAAGAGATTTATTTGATTTGGTGTGTCGCACTGTTGGACTAAGAGAAACTTGGTATTTTGGTTTACAATATGAAGATAATAAAGGCTTTATAGCTTGGCTAAAGCTAGATAAAAAAGGTATACAAAAAAAAAAAAAAAAAGAACGTTTTGGAATTTTGTCCTTAAGATGGGAGGTTCTACGCACCAAGACGACTTGGAACGTCCATCATCAACACAATTCCAGGCATGGGCCCTCAATACATTTCCGGTAACCTCATATGATCTTATTTCCATTATTATTCTAAACCTGAATCTAGGAATTGAGAGAACAGAGTAACACCGCCGCTACAACAACAACATCGGGCGTATTAAAAAATTGGATGGGAGTCCGCTCGGGGACTCCTTAAATATTGTCTGTTTTGGGGTGTTCCCGGCTAGCTCAATAGTTAAAAAAATCGGGTGGGCGTCCGCTCGGGGACAACTTAAATATAGGCTGTTTTGGGGAGTTTTCAGCTAGCTCAATAGTTAAAAAATCGGGTGGGAGTCCGCTCGGGGACACCTTAAATATAGACTGTTTTGGGGTGTTCTCATTTCAGCTAGCTCAATAGTTGTTGATGTTTGCAACGAAAGGGACAAGCTATAATTTTTTAAACTTTTGTAAAATAGGCTTCCAAATGCGTAATTCCAGTCCAATTATGACTCACTATCTTCCATGAAGAAAAATAGGCCATACTTGAGTGAGATCCTCACGGGGCGAGTCCACCTAAACTGTTTCGTGCTATCGATGTAATTATATTACAGTGATTGACATGCTTCTGGGGGCCCATCTCATTTACTAACCTCTATAACTAGCTGTATGATGATAAATTAAACTTTTATAGCAAACAACTAATTATTTAGAGCTGCACCCTCATACATGTGGCTACCATCGGACACGATGGTGCCGATATTGGTTGGTTGTAAAATAGGATACACTGCCCACAACTGCTCCAGACCATTGAAAGGAAAAAAAAAACATTTTGAGGTCATTATATTAAATGAGTTTTTCTAATAAGTACTTTGGAATCATAAACAGCCGTATGTGAATCTTAACTTAGTATGGAAGGAAAAATTCTTTAATGGAGGTAAACTCATTGGTTAGAAGCAATGACACGTTGATTACACCTGTACCCGTAAGAGCACTTAAGTTTAGCAACATCCAGCAAAGTTTTAGTTGGTGGATGACCACGTAGGTTTGAGCCCTTGTTGTGCTATATGCTATTTTCGGCCCAATGTCGTCAATATACGCCCCTTTGTTTCTATTGTCGAAATGATTATGCTCTTGTTTTTACCAATTCTAGTTCAAGACCAAGGTATTACTCAACAATCCACAACAGCATTCATGTTCCTTGCGAAATTTTATCCTGAAGATGTTGCTGAAGAGTTAGTTCAAGAAGTAACACAACATTTGTTTTTTCTGCAAGTTAAGCAAGCTATTCTATCCATGGATATCTACTGTCCACCTGAAGCTTCTGTGTTATTAGCTTCCTATGCTGTACAGGCAAAGGTATTAGTTTTTTATTTCAGGCTGAGCTTGCATCGCTTGGCGCCTTAGAGGCATGGCAGTTCTAGTGCTAATAGTATTCTGTGATTTTCCTTATAAAAATCGATATGTAACTCGAAAACGATTCGACATTTTACGTTCTGATATTTTTTCTTGGGTCCCAAACTGTGGTTCATTGGTGGGTCCATTCCCATCAATTCATCGATATATCTTACTGTTTTAGCTAAACATTAGTGATACACACATACATTTATCATTACATTGAGTTTTGTTATTATCTATAATATAATTTAAATAAAATATTTAGGATGTTTGTAGTCATTGTGAAATATAAAGATAGACTAAAAGGTATTATCACACTATTTGTCATGATGCCAAATTTTGTCATTTTTTTACTTCAAACAGTACTAAACAGTGTGATCGACAAATATATTTGATCAAATTCGCTATTTGATCAAACACTAAAGTGACCAAAATTTGTCTAAATACTCTGATAGAGTTTTAACGCTTGACAAACACGTTTGTCATCGTTTGATCGTTTTTGAAAATTATTTCATTAATCTTACCTTTAAAAGATATTTGTGAGGCGTCTGTGGACGCCCTATTCCTCAATCATTTACCGAAAATACACAAGAGAAGAAAAACTAAATTAACTTTTGATCAGAAATCGTATTGGAAAAAGAGAAAACATCAAAATTCTATTTATTGCAGATAAATATCTGGTTGCTATGGTATAATACACAAAAATAAAATCTTCATTTGAAAGTCTCATCAAATAATGAGATAGGTGCACAAATATATACCAAACACACAAATTCAACAAATATACATCAAATAAATTGTGCCAAAATTTTTGGAATCATGACAAATAGTGTGATACGACCTTAAGCCCGCAACTTTATATGCGTCTTTCACGGTGGCTGTAGAATTACTCCTCGCCAAAATAATTCAATCTGTTTTCTGAGCGATTATAATTATCGGAAAATTTTGTTATGTCTGGGATTCGAGGAAACATAGAGTGAAGTTTATATATTTTTCTTAAAGCCTTGGGTACGGGTGTGGGGGGAAGGGGAGTCCATGCCCCTAAGCGTCTTGTTAGCGATAACTCCAGTCCTTATTCTACAAAGTAAGCAACATACTCTGTCCATGGCCGAGATCTATGGCTTCTAGTTCACTAGAAGATGTCGTAACAGACGACAGCGCTCGTGACTCATCAATTTACCTGTAGTCGTTACAAAATTAATTAGAAATTCTTATATTTCAAATTTGCTACAAAAATCCTCAATTATATTTCTTATTTGAATTTATTTGTGGTCAAATTAAAATATAAATACGATTTTTTTCAGTTCGGAGATTACGATGATAGTACATACAAACCAGGAATGTTAGCAAGTGAAGATCTCTTACCTCAACGAGTGATTGATCAATACCAAATGACACCCGAAATGTGGGAAGATCGAATTAAAATCTGGTATGCCGATCATAGGGGTATGAGTAGAGATGAGGCGGAAATGGAGTATTTGAAAATAGCCCAAGATTTAGATATGTACGGTGTTAATTATTTTCCAATTAGTGTAAGTATACAGTACTCTACAGTAAAAATAGCCCAAGATTTAGATATGTACGGTGTTAATTATTTTCCAATTAGTGTAAGTATACAGTACTCTACAGTAAAAATAGCCCAAGATTTATATATGTACGGTGTTAATTATTTTCCAATTAGTGTAAGTATACAGTACTCTACAGTAAAAATAGCCCAAGATTTAGATATGTACGGTGTTAATTATTTTCCAATTAGTGTAAGTATACAGTA
>CM022881.1:26627378-26643808 GCA_012654025.1 Pachypsylla venusta | reverse complement strand
TATTCCTTATTGGGACTTATTTCTTGGAAAAATATTTGTACCATTCTATTTATGTAAATTTCTTGACCGATTGACACGTGAAAAAAGTCACTTCTGTCCCAAGAGATTTACAGAATTTGAAATTCCGTCATTCAAAAGTTGAAGGGTCATTCCGGGACATACTGTATGTTAGTGTATATCTGTATATATCTGTTGTTGTTTTTTTTAAATATAAATACAGTTTTATTTAATATAAAAGTCCGAGACCACCTGAATATCTTTTGAACGGCTCTAGGTGGAGTTTTGAAATTTTGCATGGTATTGTATCCCAAATTAAAGCACCTGATGGTGTGACCAATTTTTCAGAGGCGGGTGCCATGTGGCCCCCAGGGGGTCCAACTTTTGTTTTTTAAATACGAACCGCCATCTTGTGTTACATTTTCAGAAAGACATTAGAAGTACTTTGAAAAAAAGATTACACGTCTAGCGTGTTCCGTTTCAAAATGGCAGCCATTTGAATTTTCCAAGATATGATTTCTAAGAGTGTCTGAAACTGGGCGAATTATTTGCAATGGGATATAAAATGATTGCATAGGACACTAATGACGAGGAACCTGTTTATTAGACATAATTTGCCTAGTTTTAGACACTCTTGGAAGTTATGTCTTGGAAATTTCAAATGGCCGCCATTTTGAAACCAAACACGCTAGACGTTTTTTTTTTTCAAAGTACTTCTAATTTTATTGTCTTTCTGAAAAATGTAACACAAGATGGGGGTTCGTATTTAAAAAACAAAAGTTGGACCCCCTGGGGGCCACATGGGACCCGCTCCTGAAAAATTGGTCACACCATCAGGTGGTTTAAGTTGGGATATAATACCATGCAAAATTTCAAAACTCCACATAAAGCCGTTCAATAGATATTCAGGTGGTCTCGGAATTTTGGGACACCCTGTATATATGACTGTTAGTTGGAGTTTGTACTAATTTGTTTGTGTTGGTAGTAGGTATAACTTCTGGGGTTCGTATATTTCGTTTGTATCCTGGTCTACAAAAAAAAATAGTCATTTTCTGTCATCAGTAACAATTTATATGAATAAATATAAATTTATTCATCGTTTACTTATTTGCAGAGAAGGTCAGAAGAGACTGCAGATGTTTTGGCGGAGAAATCTCGAGTAGCCGAAGAAGAAGCAATGTTATTAAGTCAAAAGGCGTCTGAAGCCGAACACGAAATCACACGTATACGATTAACAGCAATGAAAACTGAAGAAGAAAAAGTCTCATTAGAACGGAAAACTAGAGAAGCGGAACAATTGACGGCACGTTTAGTAGACGAAAGTGAACGTCGGGCGTTAGAAGCGAACAAACTTAAAGATGAATTATTAAAAGTAAGTTTCAATATGGAAAAGACACGATGTTAAGAAGACACGGTGTATGACGTCATAGGTACTCGGCGAAAAATGACCATATTACGATTTGGTTTTCTGCAAAATGCTACAATCACTCCAGGTTGACCTAAAATAGAAATTTTTTACCTATTGGTAAGGAGGGAACATGGCTTTCCCCGGACACTTTGGTCAGGGGAAACGTTTTTTTCTTTTTAAAAAAAAAACTTGCTCAATGAGTGATTCCGAGGTTTGAGCCCAACACATACGTCATTTACAATTTCATGTTTCTAACATCTCGCCCAACATCTTCACTTATTATGCTCCTCGGTGCGAAAAATTGTGACAAAGGATGTGAACGAAATTTGGTGTGCTACTGGTAGTAGTAGCGGTTTTTCTCACGAAATCAACCGTTCTTCCCATTTATAGATGCATGATTAATTAAAATGGTAGAAACAGATTGATATGAGTTTACCGAAAAGATTTTGATGGCTCTTGGCTGGAACGGTGATGGTAGACGTCCTGGTGCGTAGAACCGGGCATCGTGAGGACGTGTGCTACTGGTAGTGATAGTTCTTTGATTGAGTTGGTAAACTGTTTGCTGGGGCGTTGACCCCGTGGCGCACAAGAGCTGGATGCGCCACCGATTATACCCAACAATCTTGAGGACATGATCGTTATATTCAGTGGTACATCCTAATATTCAGTTTCGTAACTACAATTTTTAATTGTATAAGCTTAAATTTAAACTGAGAAAGAAGTGAAATTATTTTATTCCCAGCATTATAATTTCTAAATAGAAAATATTTTTGTATCAACTGCATGTAAATTGTTGAGTTACGAGCTACGTTGAGTTGAGTTTCGTCTGTTACATTATCAAGTAGATGTCTACTTGATCATCGACATGATCAAGTAGACATCTACTTGATCATCGACATCTACTTGATAATGTCGTAACAGACGAAAGCGCTCGTGACTCAACAATATACCTTGCAGTTGATACAAAACTTTTTTTGTATTTTGAAATTTATTTTTTATATTTCATAATGACTGCAAACATCCTATGTACCATCTCTAAATTTAATAATAATTTCTATTTTATTTTTAATTTTCAGGCACGGATGGCCGAAAAACAAGCAAAAGAAAAACTTCTTGAGTTCCTATCTCGTAATGCATACATAAATTCTAGTGTTACATCTTTATATCCGTCTAGTCCTGTTGTGTATCCATCCAGCCCTGAGTTCGAACCTCCTGAGCCTGTTTTATCCACGCCTGATTTACTTGCATCATATGACTTAGTTCCTGATACAACTGACATGCAACAATTATCATTAGAAATTGAAAAAGAAAGGTAATATCTCTCTCAGCGATTGTTACCGAGTGTGAAAATCATTTGCCGTATCATGCTAAAGACTTTTATACCTGTTCATATTACTCACATAATTTTGTCTCAAAAAGAATGTGCATCAAAGGCGGTTAGGTTTGGTGGTAAGACGTTCTTACTGTTAAACAGTAGGACGCAAATTCACGTCTTAGACGGCCTTTGGCATTTTAGAGTTTATAACTTTTTAGAGTTCATGTTTATGGTTTCAATCATTGCAATATAATTAAACAAAATATGACATTGTTGAGAAGCCTTCTGTGTTATTTTACATCATGAGTTCAGGTGAACTCATGGAAAAATATTCCATATTTTTTATTTTTGAAATTGGATTGAATGAAATCACGCCTCTAAATAATCCTTCGTGTTGTAACATCATTCATCGACATTCTCAATTTGAAGACCGAGAAACGTTGCTGCCTCAACTAGACTAAGCCAGAGGACGCTGACATCAAGGTTGGTAGGTTTGGCAGCACATTGAGAAAGATGGTTGACATCATGGCCACCATCAGGACAGGTATCTATTATTGAATCATCTATTGGATCATCCCGACCGAAGTTGCGCAGGGTGCATCTGATGGATCTGGGTAAAGTCGCCTCAAAAGGGTCGATCTCAGGTGAAAGTGTGACCAGTACTCTATTGGGTGTGTATTGGTTGATGGTATCTTCAAACACTTCTGAGTGAACTAAAGAGTGGGTTCAATACCAGCCATGATAAGTGGAAGATGGAGCAACTGGTAATGGTTGCTCCCTGACCAAAAAATTGAGAGCAGTCGGTGTGATGGGGTTGACGATTTTTGGCCAGGCACTTCTGCCTGGGTGGTTCCGCTGCGAAGAAGCAATCGTCCTGGAAACCATAATCCTTCTTCTACTTCGCCAGTTCCTGTTCGAGCGGGGTGGACGTTTTTCGTCAGATTTTCCCAAGTATTGCGATTGTGGACTTCGCTTATACTCATTTTTCCCACCTCAGATCCTGATTTACACTATCCCCTCATCTCGTCTTCGGTCTTTTTCCCCTTCTTCTCTTACTTTCGCAACCTTCTGTCGAACATACTTCAAGGAATCAGTGAATAAAATACTGCAGTCCAGGAGTATTCAGTTTTCACTGAAGGTGGTGAAGGAAGTGAACATTGAAGACGATGATGCCCATCTGATGATCATTTTTCTTCCACAGAGTTGAATATTTAGAAAAGTCGAAACATTTACAAGAACAGCTACGAGATCTTCGAACGGAAATTGAAGTTCTAAAAGTTGGCGAAAAACAGTCCGAGTTCGATTTGTTACACGAAGAGCAAGTCAGATTAGGCGAAAATAAATATTCGACGTTGAGAAAGGTAAGCATTTGGCCTTCCGTTTTATATTTCCTTGCAAAAAATGTTAGCTACGCGTGGCCAAAGCATTTTCGTATTATTTTGAGACAGCCATGGTCTGCTTTATTAAAATCCCTCGAATCCAATTGAGAATATTGCTGAGAATTACACTTAAATGAGTCAAAGCTACACTTACACTTATATATGAGTCGAGACTACACTTACACTTAAATGAGTTAAGGGTACACTTAAACTTAAATGAGTCGAGACTACACTTACACTTAAATGAGTTAAGGGTACACTTAAACTTAAATGAGTCAAGGCTACACTTCTTACACTTAAATGAGTCAAGGCTACACTTGCACTTAAATGAGTCAAGGGTACACTTACACTTAAATGAGTCAAGGCTACACTTACACTTAAATGAGTCGAGGCTACACTTCTTACACTTAAATGAGTCGAGGTTACACTTACACTTAAATGAGTCAAGGCTACACTGACACTTATACGAGTCAAGGCTACACTTACACTTATATATGGGTCAACGCTACACTTACACTTAAATGAGTCAAGGCTACACTTACACTTAAATGAGTCAAGACTACACTTACACTTAAATGAGTCAAGACTACACTTACACTTAAATGAGTCAAGGCTACAGTTAAATGAGGCAAGACTACACTTACACTTAAATGAGTCAAGGCTACACTTAAATGAGTCAAGGGTACACTTACACTTAAATGAGTCAAGACTACACTTACACTTAAATGAGTCAAGACTACACTTACACTTAAATGAGTCAAGGGTACACTTACACTTAAATGAGTCTAGGCTGTCGTGGATGAGGTTATTCTGAGCCGGGAGGTAATACGCCAATTCCCTTTCCATAATAATCTGTAAGGTGTGTTCTGTGATGACAACATAGAGACATGGACGACCAACAAATTTATTATCATAATAAGGGACGTGATCTTGTCAGAGCGTACATCATACTCAACTTGCACCATGTAGATACTGGTTTCAAATCCTGGTATGAGAAAGGTTCCTTTCAATTTTTTTACTTGAGCTAGTTTTGTTTGGATGTAACCCAGCGTCGCGAGGACGATAATTTTGCTATTAATAGCGACGAGATGAGTTTTATGTGGAAAATATTACAGTTGTAGCTTACATATATTAATATCTATGATGCCTTGTAGTGCTTTGACACAAATAATTACACAATATATCTTATAAGTGTGATAAGTTGCTTTCTCAAATAGATCAAGAAGGGGAGTCTGGATTCCGTAGCTAGGACATGTCTCCGAGTTTGAAGGGGGGGGGGGCATACCACTGCGGGTTGCCCTGCATTTCTGCCCGCGGCTAGTGTTCTGGTTATGGAATGCAGAACGATTTGTAAAATTCTGTACTTTATCTTGTTTATTTAAAATGTATATTTTGTATTATTTATATTTTGTTCTTTTTTGTAATTTTTGTAAAATTTTGTTTGTTTAAATATACTACTTTTCACAACTCAGGTTGTGAAAAAATAAAATATTTTTTTTTTATCTTATAAATATCTCGGATTGAAATCTTTGGAAAGGGTGATTTGTACAAAGAACAAACTACAATTATGGATGTTTTTCTTGCTCAATAAAAACTTTAGTAACATTTTTTTAAATTTAATTTCAGGTCAAATCTGGATCTACAAAAGCTCGTGTGGCTTTCTTCGAAGAGCTTTGAAAATTTTCTAGGATCTTTCATTGACAATATTAATTACGAAAAGACTGAATTTGAATCAAAACTTTTCTCAGCAGACTAGCTATGTTCTAATAGCTAAAGGAAAAAAAAAAAAATTAATGAGGTATGCCTACTATTTTGAGGAAAAGACTTTACCATGTTGAATACACCAGTTTCCGTCAGATCACTGAAGTTAAGCAACGTCGGACGTGCTGATTACTCGAATGATACATAGCTGACATCAAGCAAGCGTCAATCAGCTGTGTTCTTTGTTTGGCTGTGGTTATTAGAAAAATATTTCCGGGTGAGAAAGGGACTGTATATTTTGAAGATTGTGCAAGGCTGTAGGGGTTATATTTTAAAGATTTAATAAAATCCTCGCCTGTCCGCCTTCTTTTTGTTGGTCGAATCGGTTAGGTATAAAAAGTGGATATAAAAATGTCCATAACACTGTGATGAACACTTATACCATGCCACCATCATGGATGAAAAATAAAATTCGTGCTATCGCCGTATGCTCAAGGTTAGGTGGAGAGATCATATACCAAACAGTTAAATCTTAAGAAGGCTTGGTAAACCTACCTTTGAGTTATTCTAGTCAATCCGTAAAAGAAAATTAAAGTTCGCGGGCCAATGCGGGCCATATTATGACGCTTTTCATGCATGTCATGGAGAGCCATGTGAACCAAAGAAGAACAAGAAGTTTGTGACTGTCAGATATTAAAGAAAGCTTGAATATCACATCTTATAGAGAAATTAAATCCATTGCTCAAGATAGAAATCAATACAGAGCGGAAGTTCATAACAGTTTGACAAACCTAGCAACCGTCGACAACGATGATGCTACATGATGATCAATAGTGGTAGATTTGATCCTTGCTTATTTATTCAATTTTTTATTTGTTGTTACCGTGCCTTATATCTATGTAATATTAAGTTTTAATTATCATAATTATATTTAGGGTAAATCTTTCATTTTAATATTTTAAACGAAAAATATGATGTGATACTCTTTGGGATTCGAACTCAACGTCCTTGGATCAAGTTTCACGGCTAAATAATGCATATTAAAACACGAACCCTGGTTGAACTTATTTAACAGAAGAGTTAAAATAAGATCTCAATTATCTTCCTGTGGTAAGTTTTATGGGCCTGGTTTCTTCCATCTGTGACCCCGCCCGGTTTACGAAACTATTTTTTTGTCTTAACTCGTAGGAAAATTTTTACTCCATACATGGGGATTAATCTGGAACTAACCCAACCCCTGAAGTTTGTGATTAAGAGAAACTCTGCCTAATTGTATTTTTCTGTAAATTAAAGTGCCTTTGTTAAAAAATAAATTGTACAACAATAATATCAAATATAAATGAACTATATTTATACATAAAATATTAAAAAGAATATTTTTACATTACTTTTGTGAGTTTGTTAAATTGGGATTAACTATGTCAAGTAAAATCATATTGAGGAGCATGGCAGCGCTCCGCCTGTCAATTTAAATACAATGAGCGTTGCTCAAGTGATATATTACTATCACAAATCGTTTTTTTCAGATCTTTCCACAGTCACGGAAAAAATTTGTGGAGTGATTTTTGTTGCTACGATTCGGAAAAAAAAAATTAATATTGTAAATTAGCTGATGCCCGTAACTTCGTGTTCGTGTGCTTCTTTTTTTATTTCCGATTTCTAAAAAGGAAAACATAAAATGTATCAAAGATACAGTGGATTTTATATTTTTTCTGGAGGTTGGGGGGGGGGAGATTTCAATTCCCGTTTTTTTTTCTTCATTTTTTGCTGTTCGGGCTGGTAATTGTAAAACGCTAAAAAAATTGTGACGAATCTCTTCCTTTAACTTTCGACTTCTTTCTTTTTCATTTCGTACCTACAAACTGAAAGGAAACTGAATTCCAAATTTCTAAGTTGAACCATCGTCAAGCCATTGAATCAGAATACCAACTGGCCTTTATATTGTACTAGCTGTTTCGCCCGTGCTTCGCTACGATTCTTATATTGCTATTTTTGTTTTTCAAGGACAATGAAAATTGGAGGGGGGGGGGGATTGGCTTGTGTCCATCCTATATATCGCAACCTTTAAAAATCAAGATTTAAACATTTNTTGTTCATCTATGTGCTGAGTCCCTAAGAGTGACCCATAGTGAAACATTTTCGTATTGTTCATCTATGTGCTGAGTCCCTAAGAGTGACCCATAGTGAAACATTTTCGTATTGTTCATCTATGTGCTGAGTCCCTAAGAGTGACCCATAGTGAAACATTTTCGTATTGTTCATCTATGTGCTGAGTCCCTAAGAGTGACCCATAGTGAAACATTTTCGTATTGTTCATCTATGTGCTGAGTCCCTAAGAGTGACCCATAGTGAAACATTTTCGTATTGTTCATCTATGTGCTGAGTCCCTAAGAGTGACCCATAGTGAAACATTTTCGTATTGTTCATCTATGTGCTGAGTCCCTAAGAGTGACCCATAGTGAAACATTTTCGTATTGTTCATCTATGTGCTGAGTCCCTAAGAGTGACCCATAGTGAAACATTTTCGTATTGTTCATCTATGTGCTGAGTCCCTAAGAGTGACCCATAGTGAAACATTTTCGTATTGTTCATCTATGTGCTGAGTCCCTAAGAGTGACCCATAGTGAAACATTTTCGTATTGTTCATCTATGTGCTGAGTCCCTAAGAGTGACCCATAGTGAAACATTTTCGTATTGTTCATCTATGTGCTGAGTCCCTAAGAGTGACCCATAGTGAAACATTTTCGTATTGTTCATCTATGTGCTGAGTCCCTAAGAGTGACCCATAGTGAAACATTTTCGTATTGTTCATCTATGTGCTGAGTCCCTAAGAGTGACCCATAGTGAAACATTTTCGTATTGTTCATCTATGTGCTGAGTCCCTAAGAGTGACCCATAGTGAAACATTTTCGTATTGTTCATCTATGTGCTGAGTCCCTAAGAGTGACCCATAGTGAAACATTTTCGTATTGTTCATCTATGTGCTGAGTCCCTAAGAGTGACCCATAGTGAAACATTTTCGTATTGTTCATCTATGTGCTGAGTCCCTAAGAGTGACCCATAGTGAAACATTTTCGTATTGTTCATCTATGTGCTGAGTCCCTAAGAGTGACCCATAGTGAAACATTTTCGTATTGTTCATCTATGTGCTGAGTCCCTAAGAGTGACCCATAGTGAAACATTTTCGTATTGTTCATCTATGTGCTGAGTCCCTAAGAGTGACCCATAGTGAAACATTTTCGTATTGTTCATCTATGTGCTGAGTCCCTAAGAGTGACCCATAGTGAAACATTTTCGTATTGTTCATCTATGTGCTGAGTCCCTAAGAGTGAACCCTCATTTTGTAGTGCCTTATATTTTTTTTTAGTGTAATATAAAATAGCCGATGAAGGCATTTTATTATAATTTGCAATTTAGATACTTAAATCTAATGAACAGTATTATTCTAACTTAAAATATTAAAAATATAAAAAAAATAAACAGTTTATGTACATAACATAAACAGACTTGTCTTATGAAGGTGGTTACAATCTGGTGCACCTAGGGATGGAGCTCTATGGGAGCTCGTGAGGTTTTCTTCTTTTTAACCGTCTATATAGGTTGTCAACCTCGAGGAGATGGACGGCCTCAGGATTGACATGACCTCGGAGCCTTTCTTGGTGGGAAGAGTCATTTTTTTTAATAACATCTGCTACTAGTTCTACATTTAAATCGCGATGTAGAGAGGTTAGGAATCGTTTTTAAGGTCCTGTCTCTATTGCGTATGTAAAACTGTCCAACATGGACCCATGACGGCCAATAAAAAAAGAGTTTTTTTTAAAAAAAAAAAAATAGTCAGAAAAAAATGCCATGACGGATGAAAAAAAATTTGACGATATTTTATTTACGTATTCCTATTTAGTCTCAGGATTGGGAATTATTTAGGAATTATTTTGAATCATATTTAATTTTAAACTTAAAAATAGAATTGTTCTGCAATGAGACTATATACACTGAGGGAAAATGAGGATACACGGGGTGTATGCCCTCATCTTTTTTCAAAATGTTTTTTTCTTTTGCTTTACACTAGTGACGTTGTATTTAATTTTTTGTAATTCATTATTTTCTCCTCTTGTTTATCGTTCACTTTTCTTATCTCTCTAAATTCTTGACTACTATATCTCAGCTTACTATTTTCTGAATCCACACTATCAAAATGTTTTTTTTCTTTTGCTTTACACTAGTGACGTTGTATTTAATTTTTTGTAATTCATTATTTTCTCCTCTTGTTTATCGTTCACTTTTCTTATCTCCCTAAATTCTTGACTACTATATCTCAGCTTACTATTTTCTCTATCCACATTATCCAAATACTTATTTTCCAAAACAAATTCTTCGCCTACTTCTTGCTCTATTATTTCATTATTTGTTCTGGATGATTTACAATAGTCTTCATTTGGTCTCGTTACTATACCTTGATCATCATCTACACTGGTTCCATCAAATATTTCCTCACCTTTAATATGTTTATATGTTTGTACATGGGACGTTTCCATAAAATGTTTTCCGTGTTGTTTTTTAATTTCTTCTACTGTGTTCATACCTAAATCTCTTATTCCACATATATCCAGATTACTATTTGTACTTTCGAATCCATCATTGCGTAATGAAGCTGTTCCCATGTTTGCATACATTGACTTTGACTGTATATTCATTTGAACACAGGATGGTTCGTCGGTCTCTCTTCTATCTAAACTATTGTTTGAATAATTGAATTTCTTCTTATTTAATCTATCATTGGACAAATACAATTTATTTTTGTGTAGACTTGTTGTTGATTTATGTATTTGTGTGTCTATTTCCTCCACAATGTGTTTCCAACTTTCTCTTTGTTCTGGATTTATTCCATAATTTTTCATTTTTTCCGTATCATTATTTCTTTTTAATATTTCTTTATCATTACTAGTTATTGCTTCATGTTTAGATTTTTGTTCGTCTTTTTTTATGACTGAATAAACACTTTGATAGTTTTTATTTAATTTTTCCGTTTCAGTATATATTATGTTATCAACTCCTGATGTGTTTGGTTGTTTTGTAATTTCTGATGTATCATTGATAAACTGTGGTTTAACAATAAAATTAGCTTTTTCTTTTGTTTTTGTTGGTTTTCCATCCGGTTGTTCATCATTTTCTAATTGTTCAGTTGTGTTTTCATATGGTCTGTTAGATTGTTCGTCCGATTTTCTTTCAAATATATTTTCCTCTTCATCGCTATCACTCGTATTATTATCTTCGTTGTTTTCTCGTTCTAATTCATATTGTTTTGGCTTATAAAATATAAAATAAATAATTATTAAAATAATATTTATTATTTGACTTATAATTAAAGACAAAATAATTCCATTATAAAAATCTCTATAACGTCGTGACCATTTTATATTAAAATACCAAAAATAATTACATATTAAATTTTCAATAAATATTAAAATAAAATAGATACATAAAATATTCTTTTTGAATATATTTTTATATTCTATTATTGTAAAATTTAATATAATGCTTTGTATTATATTCGATACTACATTTAATTTTATATTGTTCTTGTAGTTATAAAAAATTAATAATAAATAAAATAGAATCATTTGAAGTGTTAATAAAATCAATGTAGTCCATGGATAATAAAATAAAGTTAATGATAAAGTTATGATACGAATATAATTATGAAATAAAATTAAAAAGAAAATAATTATTTTAAATATTAAAGTATGTTGGTCGGTGACTATATTTGTCTGGTTTGATTCGATTTCAAATTGAGATATGCGACTTGATGTTGCTTTTGTGTTTGAAGTACTAATTCGTTTTGTTACTTTGTATTGATTTTTATACAAATATTGTCTTATATTTTGGGTTTCATTTTGAAAATATGTAACAGTTCCATTTGTAAATAATAATAAACAAAGAACTATATTGAAGAATATTAGGAATTCATTATTTGAATGTTTGTGTTGTACAAGATATACAAGCTGAATGATTTGTACAATTATCTGCACTGGTAACTGGATGCAAGTGAAACATACAATGTAACTTTCAGTTGGATTGTCGTTTTGAATTTTTCTTAATAAAGATTGAATTTCATTGGCACTTTCTTCATTTGGATTCACTCGAAGTTTAATTATTAATATTGAAAACATTATTTTGTAGTATAATCTGAAAAGAAACAAATTGATTTGTTTTATTTTAATGGAACACCGCTAATTTGTTAGTTTGGAAGGTGTTGATTTTTTTTTTTTAATTCCTATTAAAATACTCGTATAATGTGTTTGAATAATATTTTCTCTAACTTTTCAAATATACTTAAAACGGAGGGACCAGACAGATACTATTAATTTTTTTCTCATCGACCAACCTAACTTAAAATATGATTAATTGAAAGTAGAAGGTTAATTTTCACGTTTAAATGGTGGGAAATACGAGAAAATTCACTTTTAAATGTTTAATTCACAATTTTATTGCTTGAAAATCGACGAAACTTTGGAGAAATCAAAGGTTTATTCGATTTTTTTTAAAATATGCAGAATTTTTTTTTTGTGTTTATATAGGTAACAGGTTAGGTAACATGAAAAAAAAAACAAAAGACATCACTACGATTTAATTTTAGGTTTTTTCCGAATGGTGCAAGAGTTTTAGGGAGCGACTTTATGAGAAGAATAAGTTAAATCGAGGCATGGCCGATCAAAACGTTTCCTAACCTCTCTGGGGGGGACGTTAATCTTAACGCTTATATTGATAAAATAAACTTGCACTGGACTTTTTTCATGTTAGTACTTTTTTTTAGACATAGTTGTACAACTATGTCTGCTTCAGTTCAATATATTCAAATAATAAATTAAAATTAAAGTGAATTAATTAATCCCCCACGCCTAAAACGTTTAAAAAGTCATTTTAAATTATATTAAACCACATTTTAAGTTTGTAACTTGCTCCAAAAAAAATTAATAGTATCTGTCTGGTACCAAAACGGACATCACGAGACCTAACAGAACGGTAAAACCAAAAAGCCTTATGGACTATTGTTATGGACATTTGAACAGGTGTTTGATAGTTATCGTGATGATACATAAGTGAAAAATTGGTGGATTTTTTATAGGTTTGCGACATGTGAGGATGGAAATAATTGTTAGGAAATCAAATGAATTTATGAAGAGAAGGCAAAAGGCAAATAGTTATGTATATGTTTTAAAACTATTGAATTTTGATCTAGAAGTTGTGGCGTGTCTGTAGAAAGGAGTGTCCAAAAGTAAAGCAAAAGTGGTACCGGTCGTAACCGTTTTAGATTTTACGCGCGGTATATCTTAACATGCGTTATAGTGGCTTTATTACGGCCAGGATGGTCACGTAGAATGTCTGGGGCCTTCTAAAGGTCTATTTCTATGACTTTTGGTTTATTATTTTCAATAATGAACCTTTGGAATTGTCACGAAAAAAAAACAAAAAAATACCCCCCTCAAAATTTGATATACGTTTCAAGGTACGTAGAAACCAAAAATCAAATAAAAAAAAAAAAAATCCGTTTATCCACCGTACGCCATGATGTGCTTTTTTGCTACTTAGCGTTGACCGATTTGGATGAAATTTGGTATATAGGTCCCATCTGAACTCTAATTGTACCCCGAAACTGGGTGCAATCTATTACACCCTTGTCGATTTTTGCCGCTTTTTAACGGTTTTTAGTATTGCTGTATAAAAGGAAAATGGTAAGAGCTAGAGACTTCACATTTAGTAGGTATGTCAAATTTAGGGTTTAATTACGCCCCAAATTTGGAATCGTCATGAGAACCCATCCCTCAATTTTTTGCCAGAAAAATAATAAACCCATGCGTCACATTGGCAGAATTTTTATTTTAGTTATATCCCTCTTTTAGTCCTCACTCAGAATTTTGAACTTCAACTATGAGAGAATGCTACTGTCGATGGATTGGATCTACAAAACAATCTTTAGAACACCTTGGTTACATGAGCGGTTTTACGCGAGGGGAGAATTAAACCCCCCAGAATTTTCCGAGTCTTACACTAGATAAAATGAAAAAAAAAAATGAGTTATACAGGGTGTCCCAAAGTCAGAGACCGCCTGAATATCTTTTTAACGGCTTTATGTGGAGTTTTGAAATTTTGCATGGTATTATATCCCAAATAAAACCACCTGATGGTGTGACCAGGGGCGGGTCCCATGTGGACCCCAGGGGGCCCAACTTTTGTTTTTAAATACAAACCCCCATCTTTTGATACATTTTCAGAAAGACAATAAAATTAGAAGTACTTTGAAAAAAAATTTACTTTTAGAAATAATTCGCATAGTTTTAGTGTCTAAAACTAGGCGAATTATGTCTAAAAAGCAGGTTCCTCAACATTGGTGTCCTATGCAATCATTCAATATTCCATTGCGATAATTCGCCTAGTTTTAAACACTCTTGGAAGTCATATCTTGGAAATTTCAAATGGCCGCCATTTTGAAACCAAACACGCTAGACGTGTAAATTTTTTTGCAAAGTACTTCTAATTCTATTGTCTTTCTGAAAATGTATCACAAGATAAAGGTTCGTATAACTCCACATAAGGCTGTTCAAAAGATATTCAGGCGGTCTCGGACTTTTGGGACACCCTGTGAGTATGGTTATACAGGTATGTTGTTCAGGCACAGAAAAAAATCAAGCCCCCCTCCCCCCCTGAATTTTAGGCTAGAACCTCTGCTTGGGTATATATCGAAGTAACCAATACATTCTAAACAAAGTAAAATAATAATACTTACGTCACTGCAAAATGTAAAGGAAATAAAATACAATAGAAACATGTGAGTAAAATATTTTTCAAATTAAAGTTGCTACATATTTTGTGAAGTACATAAATCGCAACTGGAATATAGTAAAGTAACATAAAAATAAAGTATTTACTCTCGTAGTATATTAACAAAATATTTACAATTATGTATAAGAGATATAAAATGAGCAGATAACTCAAAGGTATTGTATAGGATATGAGTATATCAAGTGAACCTTTATATAGAGATCTTGACGCCATTTTGGATTATAAAATTTACAATTCTTTAATCAAATTTAAAGAATGATGGATTTATCTTGAAAAATGTGATTTATATCTGGTCATTTTTAATGTCGATAAGAGGTATCGAAAATATGTGTTAATAATTTCCTGATTTGAACACTGAAAAATTTTGGATTTTTTTCTTCTTCAATACGAGTATTTTGAGCTTTTTATTAACTCCTTTTCACTATGTCACTTGACTTAAATGTCCTCTAAAAATTTGAAAATGTGTGTTAATAAATTCTAAACATTAGAAAGTTTGGATTTTTTCTTCTTCAATATTTTGAGCTTTTTATTAACTCCTTTTCACTATGTCACTTCAGTTAAATGTCCTCTAAAAATTTGAAAATATGCGTTAATAATTTCTAGTTTGGATTTTTTCTTCTTCTTCAATATTTTAACCTTTTGATTAACTCCTTTTCACTATGTCACTTGAGTTAAATGTCCTCAAAAAATTTAAAATTATGTGTTAATAATTTCTAAACATTAGAAAGTTTGGATTTTTTCTTCTTCAATATTTTGACCTTTTTATTATAACTACTTTTCACTATGTCACTTGAGTTAAATGGCCTCAAAAAATTTGAAAATATGTGTTAAAAATTTCTAAACACTAGAAAGTTTGGATTTTTTCTTCTTCTTCAATATTTTGACCTTTTTATTAACTCCTTTTCACTATGTCACTTCAGTTAAATGTCCTCAAAAAATTTGAAAACATGTGTTAATAATTTCTAAACACTAGAAAGTTTGGATTTTTTTTTTTTCTTCAATATTTTGACCTTTTTATTAACTCCTTTTCACTATGTCACTTGGGTTATGGTCTCAAAAAATTTGAAGATATGTGTTGAAAATTTCTAAACACTAGAAAGTTTGGATTTTTTCTTCTTCAATAGTTTGACCTTTTTATTAACTCCTTTTCACTATGTCACTTGAGTTAAATGTCCTCAAAAAATTTGAAAATATGTGTTAAAAATTTCTAAACACTAGAAAGTTTGGATTTTTTTCTTCTTCAATTTTTGAGCTTTTTATTAACTACTTTTCACTATGTCACTTGAGTTAAATGTCCTCAAAAAATTTAAAATTATGTGTTAATAATTTCTAAACATTAGAAAGTTTGGATTTTTTCTTCTTCAATATTTTGACCTTTTTATTATAACTACTTTTCACTATGTCACTTGAGTTAAATGGCCTCAAAAAATTTGAAAATATGTGTTAAAAATTTCTAAACACTAGAAAGTTTGGATTTTTTTCTTCTTCAATTTTTGAGCTTTTTATTAACTACTTTTCACTATGTCACTTCAGTTAAATGTCCTCAAAAAATTTGAAGATATGTGTTGAAAATTTCTAAACACTAGAAAGTTTGGATTTTTTTTTCTTCAATATTTTGACATTTTTATTAACTCCTTTTCACTATGCCACTTCAGTTAAATGTCCTCTAAAAATTTGAAAATATGTGTTAAAAATTTCTAAACACTAGAAAGTTTGGAATTTTTTTTCTTCAATATTTTGACATTTTTATTAACTCCTTTTCACTATGTCACTTGAGTTAAATGTCCTC
>CM022881.1:26549871-26562420 GCA_012654025.1 Pachypsylla venusta | reverse complement strand
ATATGACTTCCAAGAGTGTCTGAAACTAGGCGAATTTTTTGCAATGGGATATTGAATGATTGCATAGGACACCAATGTTGAGGAACCTGTTTTTTAAACATAACTCGCCTAGTTTTAGACACTGCACCTACTTTTAGAAATAATGCGCCCAGTTTTAGATACTCTTCGAAGTCATATCTTGGAAATTTCAAATGGCCGCCATTTTGAAATCAAACACGCTAGACGTGTAAATTTTTTTGCAAAGTACTTCTAATTTTATTGCATTTCTGAAAATGTATCACAAGATGGGGATTAGTATTTAAAAAACAAAAGTTGAACCCCCTGGGGTTCAACCACATGAGACCCGCCCCTGAAAAATTGGTCACACCATCAGGTGGTTTAATTTGGGGTATAAAATACCATGCAAAATTTCAAAACTCCACATAAAGCCGTTCCAAAGATATTCAGGCGGTCTCGGACTTTTGGGACACCCTGTATACAGAAAGCGGCGTTAACATAAACATTGACGAGTTGTGACTAATGACAAACCACTGTATAACTCAAATTATCATTGAATTTTCCTCACCGATCACTCATTATCCAACAAAATATTTAAATCTGTAATTATATTTTTCATATAAACTTTATAAGTTTCATTTTTCTTATTATAAATGGTATCTAAAAATTGTTTGTTTTTAAAGAAGACAAACAAATTTTCTAATTTGTTTATATTTTTGGTTTGCATATGATTTCTTAATAAATCAATTAACATAGATTGCATTAAATTTAATTGACAATTTAAATATTGATAATCATAACTAAAGTCTACTTCGTAGAAACTAATGACACTCATTAGAAAAGATGAAAATTTCTCTTTTAATTGATCACATACGTCCAGTTCGGCTTGATTTAGCTGCTTATTCTTTATTAATAGAGTGGATTTAATAATGACTTTTAAAATTGATTTAATTATTTTCTCTGCTTGTTTCTTGTTATTTGTCTGAAATAGAAAATTAATAGGCAAAAGTTAGAAATGGGTAGAAGTTTCGAAGGAACGAAATAAGATAGTTTTAGGATACTCTCAGTTGTTGTTGTTGATTTCGCTTAAAGCCGTCTTATAGACGAGTATATTGGGGCTATCAATGATTATTTATGATTGCATGGTGATTATTGCGTCTGTCTCACTTATCTTAAGGTGGGTAAACATTTGCGCGCCGCGCCGCATTTTATGCCTTGAACAGATCTGATGCACTGCGCGGCATCTACGTGTGTTCGTTGAATATTGATTTCGACAAACATTCTGCGTTCCTACTTCCCAAGCGAATTGCACGATTATTGAAGTTAGTGAACTCCACTATTGACCCCGGTGTACATTCCGAAATGCACTTGTATATGATTATGTATATATGTTTTTTTGTTACGCATTACAAGAGACAATTTTCATTCAGCCATTTTGACGAAATTTGGTATACATGTTTAGGACATGAAGGAAATTTACTGTATAGTTTTTGGGGGCCAAGTGCAGGACCCCAAAATTATGTTGTTTTTTTTTAAAAAAAATGTCTTTTTTTTGTTGTAGAAACGTAAAGACACAACTTACATATGTTTTAAGAACTCTATACAAATTATCCAACAGGTGATTCGATCTATCATCAATATACATTTTGGCCATTGATTTGTTTGACATTTTACTAGCCAGTTTCTTTTGTATTCGATGAGCCAGATCATCTGTTTTGAAACCGTCTGACATTTTGCTGTAAACAGAAGAAACAGAGGTGTTAAAATACCTTTCCATACCAAATTTCAGATTTCTACTTTCTGCACGAAGTACTCTAGAATTTTCATGATGAGTGAATGGTGTGTCACAAAACCAGCGTGGGTACCAGACAGATACTATTAATTTTTTTTGGAGCAAGTTACAATTACCTAACCTGTTAAATAAACAAAAACAAAAAAAAATCTCTGCATAATTTTTAAAAAATCGAATACGTAAACATTTGATTTCTCCAAAGTTTCGTCGATTTTCAAGCAATAAAATATTATTTCCCACTATTATTTAATCGTGAAAATTAACATTCTACTTTCAATTAATCATATTTTAAGTTAGGTTAGTTGCTCAGTAAAAAATTAATAGTACGTTTCCCCTTTTATGCTATGGCATTTTTCTTTTCAGTTCGACACCCGTATATGCTTTTTTTTTGTAAATACCCTGAAGATGATTAGTCAGTTACCGGTCTCTGCTCGTATATAATAGGTGTCACAATGATTTGTTCTAATGGTGTTAAATCTAAACCCTATTAGTGATATTTGTTATCTGAACAATACTCGGTCCATTGCACAGCGTTCCTTCCTACATTGTGTATTATTTAAAATCGTCCTCTGGGGGTTTGTCCAAGGTTCTATTTTAAAATTGGAAGGTCAGGAAAAAGAAGAAAAAAATATGAAGATGAAAGAGTTGAGAACAATTCGATAGAATATGACATCGGGATGAAGTTGCTTTCTTTCCATCAAGTGGCATTTTTGCCACTTAGCGTTGACCGTTTTTGATTAAATGTTGGTATGTAGTTACGCCGTGAGTGGTATTTTTGTCACTTAGCGTTGACCGATTTTGTTTAAACGTTGTTGTTCTTAACGTTCTCAACGACTCTCACTGTGTCTCCAGGTCAAGAAAGGCGGCCTCTTCAAGAGGATCTGTCCATAATGCTGACGGCTCTAGATTAGTTGGGTTTGATGGATAGTTGGATAATGAATAATAATTATAATGATAGTTGAATAATGAATAATGGCTGCTCATGATTTACATCATGAGCAGCCAGCATGTATAGACTACAACGATCAGATACTTCAGGGTTTAGCAAGGATTTATATACAAACTCTTTGAGGAAGTATCTGGAGCAGCACGGCTGGGTCCAACGGAGGAAAAACACAGTGAGTTGTCGTCGGAACGGTTTTGATGGTATTTGGCCGTGCCCGAGGGCACGGGTAGCCCCGGTACGAAGAACCAACCATCTTGGGGGCCTTTTTGATTAAATGCTGCTATGTAGTTACGCCGTGAGTAATATTTTTGCCACTTAGCGTTGACCGATTTTGATTAAATGTTGGTATGTAGTTGTAGCCCCCATTCAGGTTCTAAATTATGACCCGAAACTTTTCATCACTGTCAGATTTTTGGATTCTATGAAACGTAAAATATAAACTTTTGGGGGAGTTTTNTTTTTTTTTTTTTTTTTTTTGAACCAATAAAATTATTTGCGGATATATTTTTTCTATATGAAATGCATCCTCTTGCGCTTACGCCATCAGGCAGCCTCGCAATATGTACCTCGCCCTGACCAATCCTTCGCCACCACTGGCTTATAGTTGTTTTTCTTTGAAATACGCCTCTTCTATACTGGATAAATAGTGTTTGTTCATATATTTTGGTTGATCCAGACTGTATCTGAACGTGTTTTAATATCAAACAATTGACAAAAGATCATTATTGTGTCAACATTCATGATCAAGATTGACCTTCTAATCGAAAGATTTGAAAACAATTCAAACAAAATAAAGGAAGACCTCCACAGAGATTATTTATGATCAAGAAAATGGTTTTCCAAATTTTTATACCAATTTGGAAGATTGACAGCCAAAGAGCCAAGCGACATTCCAACACTTTGAATACATCAGTTTTCAGCATATTACTGAATTTAAAGCAGTGTCGAGCCAGCGTCTATGGGACGTTCTATACACCAGTTCCCGTTAGATCACTGAAGTTAAGCAACGTCCAGCGAGGTTGTACCATGTGGGTGTCCACGTGATGCTGGCTATTTTTCCGGCCCAACCCAGTCTGGGTGAGGTCAATGTGGGTAGCTGGTTTGCAAGTTTCCAAAGAATGAAGGGTGAAACCCCCGTCTTAAATGACCAATAGATGTTGAAGAGACGTTTAGCCAATTTAAAAAAAAACAAAAAAANAAAAAAAAAAAAAAAAAAAAAAAAAAAAAAAAACAGTGTCAATTAGTATGTACCTATATAGTTTTTACTTCACTTTTCACTAAGAAATACCCACTTCTATAAAAAAAAAATTGAGGGAGGGGTATTTTTTTCGTTACGATTCCAAAGGTTCATTATTGCAAATAGTAAACCAAAATGTCCCTACGTTAAAACCAAGATAGAACAGAAGTATCAAAGAAAGAAAAAAACCGTTTAGGACACTTATGGTAGGTAGAACTATCAAATACAAGAAATGAAAATGATAAAAAAAACACATGTCTTTATGTTCTACAATTTTAATATATTATTCGAGAGGCGTATTTCGGATTTTAGAACAGAAAGTCAAGTGTTTTTTATCATTTTCATTTCTTGTACAAAAAGGAAGTATTTTAATACCACCTATTAATACTTTTACGGAATCAAGTATTCTTAAAAATTATGAATCCTAAAAATGCTGAAAATTATGATTGTAAAAAAGTTTGTTTGTGTTTATTATCAGTAGGTGGACCCCACCAAGACCGTACCTAGGGGGGGGGGGGTCCGAGGGTCCAGACCCCCCCGAAATTTCATTATTTTTTTATGCATAACTTATGTAATATTGTAAGATGTAACTCATCATTACCACTACCACCAACAACAAAAACAAAATCATCATCATCAACAATAATAACAATATCATCGTCATCAACAACGGCAATATCATCATCAACAAGAACAACAACAATATCATCATCATCACCTTCTATGATCATCATTTTCAGGTGTTAGTCCTGGCTTCACTGTCAATCCTTCGGACCCCCCCCGAAAAAATATCTTGGGTACAGCCCTGGACCTGACTGAAACAATGGACTGTCATGAGGTCCCTGGTTACCCAATATTAATACCTTATTCAAACTGCCCGATTAGGACTGAGAAGTTATTAGTTTTGTGACTTCCATGAGTACATGGTACATATCTCGAATTCATGAGTTTAAAATTCCATGATTTGACTTGGTTTGGACCACAGTCCACATTATCAATGTCAAAGTCAGGACGTTTGGACCACTACCTAACACCCAAGTCAAATTATTTCAGCCCAAATATTAGGGCAAAATTGTTTGCTTTTTTATCTAATCAGATAACTTCATGCACGTTATGAATGTCCATACCAAATTTCAACAAAGTCGTTGGACAGTTATCGTAGAATTATATATTATGTGTACCGATTTTTTTTCGACGGGTTGCCGGTTGCATAGTAGGGGAGACTGGAGGGGGGGGCATGACGGGATACCTGGGCAAGGCGGGATTGTCAAATAATTTCGATACCATTAACACTAGCTGTTGGATTTTTATTACAAATGATGAAATGCTCAAACCTTAGCTATCCCATCTAGCCCCAGTCTCCCCTAATGGAAAATGTCGTCATCATTTATTTTGCTGCTTATATCACTCGTTTTAAATTGAGCGTCTTCTATAGTTTAGGTATCCCTACTTGTTCCCAAACCTTGAGAATAATATTCCATCAAGAACTAAAAACATATGCGATGATTCATGATATATGCTGGTAGCACTGAGTATAGATATCAACAGTGGCGAATTGAGCGGTTCTAGGGATAAGTTTTTCACAAAGACTATGATGTGTGGAGAACTATCATCAAATGTCACGGATCTTGTATCGGTTGCCGTGTCGAAAAAAAGAATATCGATATTACCGATAATACCGATATTGATATTATCGATAAGCGATCTTATATCGATATAAAATATCGGTTATATCGAAAACTTAATTTCGATATTCTGTATTATCGATATAATATCGACATCCCTATAAAAACTATCACACAGTGAATAGTGCGAACAACTGAGAGATAATCTGAATCAGATTATTGAAAACTTTAAAAAGGTATCCTAATGGTCAATATTTTTGTTTACATATTGTTTGTACATAAAGGAATCCGACATTACTAATTTAAAAATCAGGAACTGAACCCAGAAGCTATAGGAATATAAACCAAAAGTAAACATAACCAAAACTCAGTGATGTTCGGAACTTCCGTACCCAATAGTAAAAATTTCCGTATTTGTGATGACATTTCCGTACATGCCTTAAAACACTGCAAATTGTATAACCCAGCTAGCTATTCATGAAGATGTATGTTATAAAGGTTATTAGACAGTTTTTGTACAACCCGTAAGTTTCCACGAAATATTAGAGACTATTACCATGAAAAAAAATTCATTAACGGAAAAGACAATTCTACGTTTCTAGTTGCTTCGTGATTACGCGGAAACTCACTACTATGGAAAATGAAAATGTAAGTCGGGCGAAAATCCGTCTCTGTACATGCGCGCGCATGAGTAGAACGCATTTTGGTCAACCATTATAGGTTGACCAACCTCAGTGGCCGGGTGATAAACACAGTAGACTTGTAATTAGGCGGATTGGGTTCAAATCCCAGTCTCTAGGGACCGATTCCTTACTTTTCCGTACATTTCGCGTACGGATCAGAGTTCTATCCGTATAGAAGGCTGGTCGTACCCAGGTCAGAATTTCAGTACAAATACAGATGAATCCGTACGCTGACATTACTGACAAAACTAGATATTATTAATATCATACCGAATGTACATACAAAATTTCATTAAAATCGATTAAGTCATTTTGGAGGAGTATAGTAACAAACACCATGACACGAGAATTTTATATATTAGATAGATTAGATATTCATACGATTTGCCTATTGCAATAACTTTTGGGAGGGAACTCCCCCCCCGTGGATCCGCCTCTGGATCGCAATAAATTTAATGCTAATTCTGGTTATTCTGTGGAAACAGACCTCCTAAAAGAATTGCTGTTATTGTCAGGATGTTTAAATCCGCCACTTGAAGTCAGACAGTCCAAGCTGAATGAAACAGACCTCCTAAAAGAATTGCTGTTATTGTTAAGATGTTTAAATCCGCCACTTGAAGTCAGACTGTCCAAGCTGAATGAAACAGACCTCCTAAAAGAATTACTGTTATTGTTAGGATGTTTAAATCCGCCACTTGAAGTCAGACAGTCCAAGCTGAATGAAACAGACCTCCTAAAAGAATTGCTGTTATTGTTAGGATGTTTAAATCCACCACTTGAAGTCAGACAGTCCAAACAGAATGAAAGAGACGTCCTAAAAGAATCGCTGTTATTGTTAGGATGTTTAAATCTGCCACTTGAAGTCAGAGAATCCAAGCTGAATGAAACAGACCTCATAAAAGAATTGCTGTTGTTGTTTGGATGTTTAAATCCGCCACTTGAAGTCAGACAGTCCAAGCTAAATGAAACAGACCTCCTAAAAGAATTGCTGTTATTGTTAGCATGTTTAAATCCGCCACTTGAAGTCAGACAGTCCAAGCTGAATGACTAACCTAATAGAGTAATATTTTTTGTTTTATTGTATCAATTGATGTACAGTTGGGGGGCCCTTTCTCCTTTAGATGCCTATAAAATGTAAAGCATGTACTTATAGGTCACTATTTTATTTAACAGACTTCCGCCATATAAAGCTTAGTATCCAAACGTATCCATAAATTCAAAAGGGAAGTTCTATTTCAGATTTCAAAGTTTAGCGTTTTTCACCTTTTTTTACCCAGTTGTTATAAGTACAGACGTACATAATCAACGTAGCTCGACGATTGCTAAACCTAGACACTTGAAATTTGCACACAGATTCCTTTAAAAATCGAAAGTTCGAGTGGAACAGGGTGTCTACCAAATCGTCAAAGTGAAATTCCCTGACTTTTCCAGGTTTTTCAGTCTACTTTTCCAGATTTTCCAGTGTACTTTTTCAAGATTTTGACTCTCCCATTTGAATTCTAAAAACAAAATATTGGGGCCCAGGGCCCCCACAAACTATATAGCAAACTTCCTTCATACTCTAAACATGTATACCAATACGTGGTATTATCTGTGGCTAAAAAAAAACCAAAATTGATAAGTTCCATTTTTACTTTATCTTCTCTTATACGAAGTATAGGTAAGTAAAGTATTGTAACGGTGAACAAAAAAAAATTTTTTTTTGCTTTTCTGGACAAATTATGACGACTAGATACCAAAAAACGGGTTTAGAAAAAAACGTGTGTCCGTCCGTCCACAAATCGTGTTCGCGCATCTACAGACTTTATTATTAGTCCGATTTTGATGAAATTTGGTAGGAATATTCCTTGAGGCCATAATTCGAGCCGAAAACTTAACGTTGGAGATAGCACCTTCTGGGGTCTATTTATGGGTCAAAAGAGGTTATTTTGGGATGACCCTCTAGAACCCAAACGGCACAGCCGATTTTAATGAAATTTGAAACAGACACTCTTTGAGACATATTATCGATAAATTTTGAGACTCATGGGGCAGCTTCATCTGCGGGTCTTTTATGGCACCAAACCGGAAATTAGGGTCACCTCTTTAAAGTCACAATATCACTCCAATTTCGATGAAATTTAAAATAGAGACAGTTTGTAGCATATTATCGACAAATTTTGGGCCCCATGGGGTTACCACCTTTATCATAATATGATTTACTCACTCTCTGTTCCACAGACTCATAATGATGATGTCGGGATGCAAACGACATAATAATATTACAATCATCTGTCATAATATGATTTACTCACTCTCTGTTTCAAAGACTCAACAGACTCATAATGATGATGTCGGGATGCAAACGACAGAATAATATTACAATCATCTGTCATAATATGATTTACTCACTCTCTGTCCCACAGACTCAACTGACTCATAATGATGATGTCGGGATGCAAACGACATAATAATATTACAATCATCTGTCATAATATGATTTACTCACTCTCTGCTCCACAGAATCAACCGACTCACAATAATCGAATTTTATTTCTTGGAACAATTGTGACACAAGTATTTCTTGGTTCCCAAATCCGCCATTTTGTTCCTTTTTTTATTTACCAATTTGGCCACTAGAGGCAGCGTTCTCACCTCAAAAGATGGGTCTGGAACAGGGGAGGATTGTCTGGCAACCCTTCTCAAAAAATTTAGTTTTTTTTTTTTAAAAAAAAAAACCTTCTTTATTGGCCGTCATGGATCCATTTTGGACGGTTGTACATACGAAATACAGGCGTGGTAGTAAAAACGTCTCCTAACCCCTCTAATTGGGTTAAAATTGGTAACAAAAATTGGCCAGACACTCCTCCCCGGTTTCAGAACCCTCAATGTGTCAGAAATGAGGTTAGACTCTACAAAACTAAACAGAGGGAAAAATTCAAAACAACAAACATGAATCGGAACAGCCAATCAGAATGGGGACAAAAGTAAAGAACAAAATGGCGGATTTGGGAACCAAGAAATACTTGGGTCACAATTGTTCCAATTGGGTCACATTGTTCCAAGAAATAAAATTCGATTAATGATGATGTCGGGATGCAAACGACATAATCATATTACAATCATCCGTCATAATATGATTCTTTTTTTAATCCCATCTGGAATTCTCGTCTGGTTCTCTTTAACATCAGTTATCTTCGTGAATGCATTATCATGCGAACACGTTCCGTCGCCTTGCCGTCATAAACTTCTCATAATAATGCCTGATAGGAAATGAAGCTTGAAGTCAACACTATCAAATAAGGAATGTCAACGTCATACGCCTGAATGTATAAATAAGTGGTGATGATGACATCAACACGTTTATATGACTGGAAGTTGACTTTGCCAAATAAGCGAAAGATTCAAGATATCTTGCTTGTTGACGAAATGAAACTTCAAAGAGGAGGAGGAGGTATTTATTTTTCGTGGTCAATTCGAAAGGTTCATGTTTGAAAATAATAAACCAAAAATAGAGTTTTATGAGGTACCAACATAAGTTTAGTTTTATTTTACAGTGAAATATTTTTCGAGTTAAAGGAGTGCTAGGAAAAATATTATTATACAACTAAATAAGAAATTTAAAACAAAAGATAAAATAATACAAAAAATGAAATTTGTCATTAAGGAGAACGTACCTACCTAAATGTCAGAAGAACTATCTGAGCTAGCCCTAAGTCCCATACCTAGCTACAGAACCGTACCCAAGATTTTTGATTTGATTATCATGGAAGGTGATGTTGTTTATGTTGTTGCCGCTGTTGTTGTTGTTTTTGTTGTTGATATTGTTGCTGCTGTTGTTGTTGTTGTTGTTACTGCCGTTGTTGATGTTGGTGTTGTTGATGCTGTTGGTGTTTTTGTTGTTGATGCTGCTGGTGTTTTTTGTTGTTGATGTTGTTGTTGCTGCTGTTGTTGTTGTTTTTTTAATATTATAGGTCACGTACCAAGTAGACTATTTTCATTAAAAAAAAGGTTGAAATTTCGGGGGGAGGGTCTGAGCCCCCCTTGGCACGGCCTTGCCTAGCTATCAAAATAAATACCGACTAAGTTGCTTTATAAACCTTTATTTGATCTCCACAAGTAACTCCTGAATCTCTGTTAAGGGTTATGCAAGGAGTTGGATGCACCTCGGTGCATCCAAGGTTCTGAGTTCACTCCCGGGTGGGGTAGTAGTTTTTTTAATGTATTTTTAAAAAGAAGTATAACTTATCACGCGCGTACATAAGTAGACGCACCCATTTTTTATTTTATTATGCGTAACTTCTCTTATCATCTATATTAGTCACATGGACATCTACTTGGTAAAATCTCGCTAGACGTTGCTTAATATCAGTGATCAGAATGGGAACTGGCTTTTGTTCATTTTGGTACACCCAATATACAATATATCTATTAATTCTAATGTGAAAGAATTGATAGTAATTGGTGTGTGGTTTACACCATCAGATCAGGTGGGTTGGTGCCTTGGAAAGGACAACCAGAACTCAATATTAATCCATCCTAATGGATTTGTCTGTTAACAACAATAATGTATGTATGGATTTGTGTGTTAACAATAATAATGTATGGATGGATTTGTGTGTTAACAATAATAATGTATGTATGGATTTGTCTGTTAACAATAATAATGTATGTATGGATTTGTCTGTTAACAATAATAATGTATGTATGGATTTGTCTGTTAACAATAATAATGTATGTATGGATTTGTCTGTTAACAATAATAATGTATGTATGGATTTGTCTGTTAACAATAATAATGTATGTATGGATTTGTCTGTTAACAATAATAATGTATGTATGGATTTGTCTGTTAACAATAATAATGTATGTATGGATTTGTCTGTTAACAATAATAATGTATGTATGGATTTGTCTGTTAACAATAATAATGTATGTATGGATTTGTCTGTTAACAATAATAATGTATGTATGGATTTGTCTGTTAACAATAATAATGTATGTATGGATTTGTCTGTTAACAATAATAATGTATGTATGGATTTGTCTGTTAACAATAATAATGTATGTATGGATTTGTCTGTTAACAATAATAATGTATGTATGGATTTGTCTGTTAACAATAATAATGTATGTATGGATTTGTCTGTTAACAATAATAATGTATGTATGGATTTGTCTGTTAACAATAATAATGTATGTATGGATTTGTCTGTTAACAATAATAATGTATGTATGGATTTGTCTGTTAACAATAATAATGTATGTATGGATTTGTCTGTTAACAATAATAATGTATGTATGGATTTGTCTGTTAACAATAATAATGTATGTATGGATTTGTCTGTTAACAATAATAATGTATGTATGGATTTGTCTGTTAACAATAATAATGTATGTATGGATTTGTCTGTTAACAATAATAATGTATGTATGGATTTGTCTGTTAACAATAATAATGTATGTATGGATTTGTCTGTTAACAATAATAATGTATGTATGGATTTGTCTGTTAACAATAATAATGTATGTATGGATTTGTCTGTTAACAATAATAATGTATGTATGGATTTGTCTGTTAACAATAATAATGTATGTATGGATTTGTCTGTTAACAATAATAATGTATGTATGGATTTGTCTGTTAACAATAATAATGTATGTATGGATTTGTCTGTTAACAATAATAATGTATGTATGGATTTGTCTGTTAACAATAATAATGTATGTATGGATTTGTCTGTTAACAATAATAATGTATGTATGGATTTGTCTGTTAACAATAATAATGTATGTATGGATTNTAGAGTAGAGCTCTAAGAATGTAGGCATTAGGTCTGATGCAGGTATCATAATAGTCATAGATAATTGTAACACTCTGTATGAGTGCCCCAATCAATACAAATGATATTGTAAGTGAGTTAGTGTAGAGCTCTAAGAATGTAGGCATTAGGTCTGATGCAAGTATCATAATGGTAATAGATAATAATTTAAACATTGAGGACACTGGGCATTGTGTGGCTATTGGCAGAGGTGTTCTATACAGGGTGATCGTAAAACAGGAAAAATTGGTCAAATCGAATCAATCAAAAAAACACCGCATTACAAAGAGAAAGCTTTTTGTAATGCGGTGCCTAATTTGAAGATTCTGTGTTTAAAGATTTTTGTAGCCAACTTCTAATCTATGGCACGTTGAATACACCAGTTCCCGTTTTATCACTGGCGTTAAGCAACGTCCAGTGAGGTTGTACCCATATGGGTGTCCGCGTCCCCCCGAAATTTCATTCATT
>CM022881.1:26484827-26528234 GCA_012654025.1 Pachypsylla venusta | reverse complement strand
TTACAACACAATTGACCGGTTTAGGTTCAGTGTTCTCAGTACCCTACCTAGCACCCTTCTTTTGTTTTATTGTGAATTCATGTTTTAGTTTTGTGTGTCTCTTAAATACCCCGACACTCAAATTGCATTTAAACTTTCTCCTTTTCTTTTTAAAAAAATCTTTCTATTTTTAAAATGATATCAATTTTGTTATGACCTTTTAATAATCTTTTTTTTTTTCATGTCGTCAGCACAATCTTCTGAGTACATACACTCCATCACAATATGACGAACATAGTCTACAGGGTGTCTATTTTTGGTTTACACTCCATTACAATATGACGAACATAGTCTACAGGGTGTCTATTTTTGGTTTACACTCCATTACAATATGACGAACATAGTCTACAGGGTGTCTATTTTTGGTTTACACTCCATTACAATATGACGAACATAGTCTACAGGGTGTCTATTTTTGGTTTACACTCCATTACAATATGACGAACATAGTCTACAGGGTGTCTATTTTTGGTTTACACTCCATTACAATATGACGAACATAGTCTACAGGGTGTCTATTTTTGGTTTACACTCCATTACAATATGACGAACATAGTCTACAGGCTGTCTATTTTTGGTTTACACTCCATTACAATATGACGAACATAGTCTACAGGGTGTCTATTTTTGCTCTATCATTTTCAATATGAAACTTTGGAATCTCACAAAACTAAAAAATAAATGCCCCCCTCAGAATTTGATGGTACGTAAAATCCAAAAATCGAATGTAAAATTCAAATTTCCAGAGACTTGAAATTTGGTGTGTATGTCATATTTGGGATCTAATTGTGCCCTGAAACTTTTGGTGAATTTCGACAGGTTTCATTTTATTGTGTACTTTAAGATTTTGAAAAATTTGGGTGCCCAGGAGGAAAATAATGTGTTTTTTAAAAAATATTTTTATCTTTTTAGCGGTTTGTTGTAGAGACGTAAGTTTTTGATATGTTATGGCTGGTGTTAAGGGTTTTCCTATTTTGAAGGCCTTCCCCCCCGGGGGGGCATTAATATTTTGTTTTTTGAAAATGAAATTTTGGGTTGACTACAACACTAACGTGAACACCTGATCATCTTGATCCGCTAGTATAACACCCTGTTAAAAACTATTACAAACACCAATCATATTTTCCAAGAGCTAGTTTGAATGATTAGATATTTCATAGATAATTCATGAACGAACAAAAACATTGTGAATAATACGAAGTGTGTGTTTAGTGTGAGAGCAGTATGTGTAATGAGTACACAGTACACATGGACGTACTCACATGTGTTTGTCACATTGTTATGTCCCACACGGAGCACAGAAAATATATTTTACAGTTCGTACAACGTGCAGGGCACAACATAGATTTATCTCACAATTTTACTTTCCTTATCCTATAAAAAGGAAAGTATTGTAATGGGCTGAAATTTTCGATGTCGAGTTTTCAATACGAAAACACGTTTTGGGGTCCCCAGAGCCCAAATCTCGAGTTTCAACCATTGGTCCGTGTGTCCGCCTGTCTGTCTGTGAACAAGATATCTCAAGAACCGCAAATGCTAGAGACTTGAAATTTGGTATGTATGTAGAGATTATGATCCCGAACCTTCTTGACAATCCCGAAGTTTCGGGACTGGAACGATCACAATCCGGGATCCCGGGATTAGAAAATCAAGTAGAAGTAGGTATAGTTACTATAATAAGTAGATAAAATAAAAATCAAGTTTTTAAGTTTAGACTCTTGAGAGATGTGTGTGGAGCCCTTTTGTGGAACCGGCGAGAGTTTTCAAAATAGCATTTTTTACACTTTGCATTTAGGCACTAAAAAATGACTCCAAACGGATGAAGGATTTTTTTTGCGATATAAAATCCTCTATTTTAAAGTCAAATCGAACACAAGTTGTTACGTTCAAAAAAGATGTTAGAATATATTAGATTATTAGAACATTAAAAATTATTTTTTTGAACTGAAACAAATGAAATACCGAAAGAAGTCATACAAACAACACATCGGTCATCGGTTCATTCGGTCTACTTAAAGAAGAAAAGGATTTTTAAAAGGTCTTCTATTTTTTTATTGCACGACAGATGGCAGCACATCGAGTTTCATGTAACGTTCAAGGTTGATGTATTGGGGCCTTATTTTTAAATTCTATAAAAAAATATGTTTTCTGTTTGTTTTTATTATATCACTGTCAATCCCGAAAATCCCGGGATTGGATGGCGAATCCCGGGATCGAAATTTCAGCCATTTTCGGGCGGGATCCCGGCATCCCGGGATCGTAATCCCTATATGTATGTTAGTTTTATGTCATGAACGGCAAAAGAAGCTTTTGGTGGAAATCGAATAAACCGTTGGCGGTTTTATGCCGCTTTTTAGCGATTTTCGCATATCCTGCTTAAAATGAGGACGGTAATAGCTAGAACTTTAAATTTGGTGGCTATTGTATGAAATATATTGTTCTTGAGATATCTTGTTCACAGACAGACAGGCGGACACACACACACACACACACACGGACTAATGGTTGAAACTCGATATTTGGGCTCTGGGGACCCCAAAACGTGTTTTGGCATTGAAAACTCGACATCAAAAATTTCAGCCCATTACAATACTTTCATCTTTTTTTATAGATATGGAAAGTCGTGTGATGTTCACACCAGATTCTTTAATCATGCAGACGTTCTTGTCTTGTTTTAATTTGAATTTAAAATCAGCCTGAGAAGGCTATTAGCGAATTTAATCTAGTAAAAACCTGACATTATTCTGTCTTTTTTAAAAAATTTGTCTTAGGGTCTCTTTAACATCTATTGGTCATTACAGACGGGGGTTTCACCCTCCATTCGCTGGAAACTTGCAAACCAGCTACCCACATTGACCTCACCCAGTCTGGGTTTGGGCCGGGAAAATAGTCATATCGTTCAAAAATATATCGATATATCGAATTTCAAATATATCGATATATGAGAAATATATCGACGATATATATCGGTTTATTAGAAATTAGAATTTTGCGAGGTGAATTAGTGGAAATGTCGTCCCCTCTCTGTACTTTTCTAACCTGACCCACCCCTACTTTCCAGTCTCCACCAATGAGCAGTTTCAAAGGGACAAGTAGGATCCCCCTAAAATAGAAAAATTCGAGTAAAAAAAAATGGATAACTTCAAATTTTATCGCTATATTAAGAACATTGATAAAATCCTAAATTAGTGTACATGTTTAACCTTATATCGTAAAAAAATATCGATGTAATATATCGATACATCGGAAGAAAATATATCGATATATCGTGCCATCCCTAGTTTTATTATAGTCAAGCATTAGAAGGCATATTCACTAAGTAAGTGGATGAGAATTACATTAACCCTAGGATTGCCAAGCTCTATTCAATTAAGTGCATTGCCGGGGGGGGGGGGGGGGGAANTTATGTTGAGGAAAGCAAACAAGACGAAACCTTTCACGCTGGACATTGCTTGAGCTGGACCATTTTCAATTTAAAATAAAAACATTATCCGAAGTATTTATTTAACGCTCCTATATCTTTCGTAAATTGAAAATCAGTGGCTGTCGAAGAAAAAAATTCTGGTGTGCACAGCACATGATATTAACCCTAGGATTGCCCAGGGGGGGGGGAGGCACAAAGTACCCGCGCCCAAAGTTTGGCTTTAATATCATCCCTTAGAAGGCTTAAAACATACATATTTTTATATACAGGGTGCGGCAATTAGTTCTCCCACTTTTCAAAAAATCGTGAGAGGGAAAGTAATAGTGGGAGGAGCGTGGGGTTTGTGATATTCAACAAGAAATGACATCTAGTTTTTAGGTGTCGCAATGGTTTGGTCGCGCGAGCATCGTACGTTCGTTGTCAAGGTGTTTTTTTAAAAAGTGAATCCATTATAGCCACTCAGTGGGCGTTCCGCACAAGGTATGGTTTGCACTTCACAGATCCAGTTCCTGATCGAAAAACAATTTTGGGATGGGTTCACAACTTTAGGATCACATCATCAGCTTTAGGCTGTATGGGGCTACGACCCATGTTCCCCGGTCACGTAATCATTTCGTAGGCCCCTCGCTCGCCGTATTTGTGTCCCTGTGACTTCTTCCTGTGGGATTACCTCAAAGCTGAGGTCTTCAATCATCGCTCTGGGATCTTTGAAGAATTAAAGGAGGCAATTCTGGAAGAAATCATCCGAATTGATGCGGGTATGCTGAGGAGAGTCATGGAAAACTTCCGCGAAAGTCTCCAAATGTACATCACTCGCCAAGGCCGTCATTTGGATGACATTATTTACAAAACATAGATGAAAAGAAACTAGAATACACAAGCTTTCAGAATACAAAATAATTTTTCAAATATCTCATTTCGTTTTTGTTTACCAGCTATAGTACAGATGGAAAATATTGTTTGTGACAATTATTAAAGGTCTCATTAAAATAAGTATCATAATTTGATTACTACAAGCTTTTTGCTAAAACGCGGGTACTTTGTGTGTGCCCCCCCCTGGCAATCCTAGGGTTAAATGCTACTGAATGAATAAAACATCCTAGTTCTTAGCAAATGTTTTGATTTTCCACAAACATTGATAACGTCTAAATCAGGGGTTCCCAAAATTTTTGGTACCGCGCCTCCTTTTGCTGAATGCTATCTCATTCAAAACGCTGCTGAATGCTATCTCATTCAAAACGCTCATGAGTTGCTAAATGCAGTTTCATTCAAAACGCTAATGTGTTGCTGAATGCTACCTCAATCAAAACGCTAATGTGTTGCTGAATGCTACCTCAATCAAAACGCTAATGTGTTGCTGAATGCTATCTCATTCAAAACGCTCATGAGTTGCTAAATGCAATTTCAATCAAAACGCTAATGTGTTGCTGAATGCTACCCCAAACAAAACGCTAATGTGTTGCTCAATGCTATCTCATTCAAAACGCTCATGTGTTGCTGAATGCTATCTCATTCAAATTTTCTAAACATCATGTTCAATAAAATTACCTTTGTAAAAAAAAATGTGTTCATATATTTCAACTAAATGATAATAATCCAACTGGTCTCGCGCCCCCCTTGACTTGCCCTCACGCCCCCCTAGGGGGGCGTGCCCCCCAGTTTGGGAACCTCTGGTCTAAATACATAATGACGTATTTTTATATATTTGTTTACCGGAGATGGGTCTAGTGTGCAAATTAGTTTGGCATAAATCAAGTTATGACGTATTGCCAAAGACGCGGCGGACCTGCCAAACAGGTGTTGTTAAATATTGCCTGATCAACAGATAGAACAAATTAAAGTGCTCCTTTTGTGACTGCTAAAATTGTATTGTATAATTTCTTTATGGTGGATGGCAGGGGCCGTACCCAAGATTTTTTTTCGGGGGGGGGGGTCAGAAGGATTGACAGCCAAGCCAGGATTATCATGGAAGGTGATGTTGTTTATGTTGTTATTGTTGTTGTTGTTGTGGTGTATAGACGTTTAAAAAGAAGAAAACCTCACGAGCTCCCATAGAGCTCCATCCCTAGGTGCACCAGATTGCAACCACCTTCATAAGACGAGTCTGTTTATGTTATGTACATAAACTGTTTATTTTTTCTTATTTTTAATATTTCGTTAGAATAATATTGTTCATTAGATTTAAGTATCTAGATTGCAATTATAATAAAATGCCTTCATCGGCTATTTTATATTACACAAAAAAAAAAATGTTGTTTATGTTGTCGTTATGTTGTTGTTTTGTTTATGTTGTTGTTGTTTATGTTGTTGTTTATGTTATTGTTGTTGTTTATGTTGTTATTGTGTTTATGTTGTTGTTGTTGTTGTTGTTGTTGTTTTGCTGTTTATGTTGTTTATGTTGTTATTGTGTTTATGTTGTTGTTATTGTGTTTGTTGTTGCTGTTGTTGTTTATGTTGTTGTTGTTTTGCTGTTCATGTTGTTGTTTATGTTGTTGTTGTCGTTATGTTGTCATTGTGTTTATGTTGTTGTTGTTGTTGTTGTTTTTCTGTTTATGTTGTGCTGTTTAAGTTGTTGTTGTTGTTGTTATTGTGTTTATGTTGTTGATGTTGTTGTTATTGTGTTTATATTGTTGTTATTGTGTTTATGTTGTTGATGTTGTTGTTATTGTGTTTATGTTGTTGCTGTTTATGTTGTTGCTGTTTATGTTGTTATGTTGTTGTTGTTGTTGTTTTTTTTTGCTGTTTATGCCGTTGCTGTTTATGTTATTGTTTTGGTTGTTTGTGTTGTCGTTTTGTTTATGTTGTTGTTGTTGTTTTTTATGTTGTTTTAGTAGTTTTTGTTGTTGTTTTTTATGTTATTGTTGTTGTTTATGTTATTGTTGTTGTTTATGTTATTGTTGTTATGTTGTTGTTATTGTGTTTATGTTGTTGTTGTTTATGTTGTTGATTTTGTTGTTGCTGTTGTTGTTATTGGACAGTTTTTCTCCTATCCTAATGTCTGAGCTACCCAGAAGGTCTATTTGGTGTTAGTTTGTTTATGATAATGATAACATATTGGAAAACAATAATATACCATGGTTACACACAAAATCATGACTTGAATGTTGAATGAGCACAACATTTCCTTGATACGCTCCGATCTACACATACTCATACAGCACTCACTAAAACATCACAATAATATCAAGTTCTTTTGTTATCAGCAAAAATATATTGAGAGTTTATTTAAAACTAAGGCGTTAAAAAGATGATATTGTATTAGTCATTAATGTCAGGACCAAAACTAAGGCGTTAAGACGATGCTATTTCATTAGTTGTTAATGTCAGGACCAAAACTAAGGCGTCAAGAAGATGATATTCTATTGGTCATTAATGTCAGGATCGAAACTAAGGCGTTAAGACAATGATATTCTATTAGTCATTAATGTCGGGACCGAAAATAAGGCGTTAAGATTTTTAATACGATGATATTCTATTAGTTATTAATGTCAGGACCGAAAATAAGGCGTTAAGACGATGATATTCTATTAGTAATTAATGTCAGGATCGAAACTAAGGCGTTAAGACGATGATATTCTATTAGTCATTAATGTCGGGACCGAAAATAAGGCGTTAAGATTGTTAAGACGATGATATTCTATTAGTAATTAATGTCGGGACCGAAAATAAGTCGTTAAGATTGTTAAGACGATGATATTCTATTAGTCATTAATGTCGGGACCGAAAATAAGGCGTTAAGATTGTTAAGACGATGATATTCTATTAGTTATTAATGTCCGGACCGAAAATAAGTCGTTAAGATTGTTAAGACGATGATATTCTATTAGTCATTAATGTCGGGACCGAAAATAAGGCGTTGAGATAGTTAAGACGATGATATTCTATTAGTCATTAATGTCGGGACCGAAAATAAGGCGTTAAGATTCTTAAGACGATGATATTCTATTAGTCATTAATGTCAAGACCGAAACTAAGGCGTTAAGGAGATTCGTTATTAATTGATGTATTTTTACTTTCCTTATCCTATAAAAAGGAAAGTATTGTAATGGCTGACATTTTCGATGTCGCGTTTTCACTGCCAAAACACGTTTCCCCAGAGCCCAAAGTTCAAGTGTAAGCCATTGGATCGTGTGTGTGTGTTTGTGTCGGGCTGTCTATGAACAAGATATATCGAGAACTGGCTGTTTCGCTCGTGCTTATATTGCTATTTTTGTTTTCAATAAGTACAATAGAAATTTGGGGTGGGGGGGGGAGGGATTATGGGTTTGTGTCCACCCTGTACATTGCAACCTTTGAAAACCAACTTTTTCGTATTTTCTAAATTTAATTTTGCCCGTTTCCGGTTTCGAACTCGTAACTCTGGAATGGCTGACTATAACTTTGCAGGAAAAAACACCTAAAACTTTCTCGCTTTGAGCTAATATATATTCGCGACAAAATTTAAGATCTCGAACCGTGACTGTTCAATTTTTCTGGATAAATTAGAAATTTGGCCTGATGTATTTTAGGTCTGATATTTTTCCTGAGATCGTAGACCATGATTTCGTGTGTGTGGGGGGTCCATTCCCATCAATTTTTCGCTATCTGCTACCGTTTGGGCTGTGGTATTGTAACAGACAACCCCTCATACATAGGTACATAGATACGTAGGTACACAAAAATTTCTGATTTATATATTAAGATGGTTAAGTGCCTCTGAAATTTGGTATTTAGGTCACTTTTAGGCCAATAACGATCCACAAATCTTTCGGTTGAAATTAATCTTACCCTTTGGCTCTTTTTTTTTTTTTGCCGCTTTCTGGCTGGTTTCACGAATCCCATTCAAAAAGAGTCAGGCCCACCGAGAGAGGAATGGGAATGGGGTGAATCCCCCTCGGGGTTTTCGGAGGGGCCCGGAATTCCAAGGTTAATCTTTTACCACCTCGATTACCTAGTTTATTAAGGAGNGATTACCTTACAGTTCTGATTCATTGATCATTAATAGAAGTAATTTAACATCATTAGTTTATATTATACATCATGAATAGTTATATTTAAAGTTTAGGTTATTTGCTTTTGAAATAACCTAAACTTTAAATATAACTATTCATGGATTTTCGTATAGGGGCCCGTAACATTTCAGTCCCGGGCTCGGATTTTCTCTTGGCGGCCCTGAAAAAAGTACGGTAAGAGCTAGAGCGTGAAGGTGTCTTCTATTCATATAAATTTTATTTACTAAATGCACAACGACTCTTTTGAGTTAAAGTCATAGTAAAAGTGAGTTTGGTCTACTAAATAAATAAAAAAATTAAATCATTCCATTTAAATTTCCCGAGAAATTGACATTTTGTGTCAAAAAAAAAGGTCACCGGCCGGGGTTCGAACTCGGATCTCACCATAACCAGTCGAGTGACCACGGGCCACTTTCGATACCTAGAGATATGCAGAATTAAAAAATTACAAGCCTTTCTAAAGTTACAAGGCCTCCGCTAGGACATCTGTAACATACTGTATGGAATGAGCTGGGCTCTATTGTCCAGCCGCGGGGCCTCATGGTTGCATAATAACTGAATGAGGTCTACAGTTCATTTGACTATTAGTTACATTCTGTAAGGAGGAGGAAACCGTACGAAGTTGCTTGATTACTTCAAGAACATTAATAAAAATGTTCTCATTTAAATTCATTTAGCAAATGTAACAGTGAGCGTGGACAGAAAGGTGAAAAGGTGTTGAGACACACAATTAACGTGACAACCAGCGCATCAAAATACGACAGCCACGCCACAAATAACAGAATAGATCGGAATATTGATGAGGGAGTTATACAGCTATCAAAATACGACAGCTAATAGGCCACAGATAACAGAATAAATAGGTATATTAGTGAGGGTGCGAGACAGTTATCAAAATACGACAGCCACGCCACAAATAACAGAATAGATCGGAATATTGATGAGGGAGTTATACAGCTATCAAAATACGACAGCTAATAGGCCACAGATAACAGAATAAATAGGTATATTAGTGAGGGTGCGAGACAGTTATCAAAATACGACAGCCACGCCACAAATAACAGAATAGATCGGAATATTGATGAGGGAGTTATACAGCTATCAAAATACGACAGCTAATAGGCCACAGATAACAGAATAAATAGGTATATTAGTGAGGGTGCGAGACAGTTATNAACCCTGTATTTTTTATTGTGGTTTTGAATTTTGTATTTCAAATATTTTTTACTTATAACTTTTTTCCATTTGACTTACAGTTTTTCGAGATAATTTTGTCCCTGGCGTGCATTTGCGGGACGCCCATTTGCAAATATTTGTGTGGATACATACATCCTTGATGTTTCCCCAAAATTCACACATTTATGCCGAAATATTTCAAAATCGGCGTGCCGATAATACTGCATATGTTGGAGATATCTCTTACTCAGCAGGGCCTTTGACAGAAAATTCGGGTCGGAGGGGAAATATGTACGGGCACTTCTATTATTTTTTCATCTAATTTTTTCACCGTATGGGCAGTAATAATAGTAAAAGTAGGCAATTCACTTAGTTGATGTGAAAAGGCGTGTACGCTTCTTCTTGACAACACATAATTCGATTACCTTACAGTTCGCTTGTTGTATTATTTTTACTCAAATACCTGTCTATATAATTTCTATCAAGTTGTAAGTCAACGGCGGGAAAAAAGCAATACATGAATTACACAAATTAAGAATAATATTTCTGAAGAATAAAAATCATTCTGACAATTTTCTCACTGGGCCTCCTCTTAAGATATCCCGGGCCTGAAGGGATTCTCTCCATTCCCGCCCCCCCCCTCTTCGTCGGGCCTGATATTCAGAGCACTTCAAGGTAAAAATTATCTCGAAAAGTGATAATTCCAAAAGTTTTAACCAAAAAATATTTTTTTCAAAAGCACAATAAAAAATATAGGGTTCTATTTAGAAAAAAAAATCAAGGTCACCATTAAATTTCCCCCCAAAAAATAATGTGATTGTATGGAACGTTTTCTTTCTATCTCTAACGGTTTCCGAGATATTTGACTATGTCCTTTAAAATGAATCAGTAGGTATATATTTTTTTTCNATATTTTTTTTTTTTTTTTTCAATCTGTCATATTGGCAGATATTTTGAAGTTATACTTCTTTAGGCGCGTTATGAAAAAATAATGAGAGTGAAAGTTTTTTTTGTTACTGGTGCGCGCGCACCAGTAACAAAAAATTATCAGTGTAACACAAAATCAACACAGATGAAGTTAGTTATGAAAAAATGATGAAGATGGAGTTAGTTATGAAAAAATGATGAGAGTTAAATTTAAATATTTTCTCATTCTATATCCATAGAACATCGTGGCTCAGTGGCAAGGCCTCTGTTTCATAGTTGGTAGGTTCTGATTAGAATTGGGTATGGACCACTATCAGTTCCAATTACAAGCACCAAATAAAGTAAGAATTGTAACTAAGTCATGGTTCAATGTTTAAATATTATTAAATTTATTTTAAAAAAGAAGTATAACAAAAGTACACGCACCCATTTATTTTTTATTTTTGGTTGATGTCAAAAAGGTCCTTTATTGACAAAGAATAAACCAAAATGTCTCCCACCCCCCTCATGGTTGGTCAGTCTACGTGTAGTTTTTCCCGACCCCTTCCGTTTTCCGTATACCTCTGTGAAAAGCAAACATTTGTATTTACTTTCTACAAGTATACCTAGTTAGATAATAAATGACGGCCAAATTTCTGACGCCACAGAGAGAGAGAGAGAGAGAGAGAGAGAGAGAATTGAATTTTGTTTTGATTGCCATCGTCGCGTAATAATTTTATTTTCTCTAAACTTGTGGGGCTTTCTCAATTGCCACGCAAACATTTCTCGTACAACTTGAACAGTTTTGTGAAATTCCAGAACTTTTACTTTTCATGTCCTCTAATATAAAAGAAAGTATTGTAATTGACGGAAATTTTCTATGTTGAGTTTTGTAAAGCCCCCCCCCNCCCCCCCCCCCCCCCGAGCTGAAATCTCGTCAAATCGCGAGTTTCAGTCATTGGTTCCTGTGCCTGTCTGTGAACAAAATCTCTCAGGAAAGTGATACACACTTACCTTTCTTGAAAATAACATTCCCACTTACATAATAAAATATTTTTCTGTCCGCCTTGATTTTTATTAATATGATGCAATGTGTTATACAGACGAAATCCCATTAATACCTCTTTGAGGGAAAACCAATTATAATATTTACAACGTAATATTGTATGTCAATATCAAGTTTCAGAACAATCGGACCTCGCGTTCGAGTTTTCATGGAACTAATATCAAATTTACTCATTCACCCACTCATACGGATTTCTTTTTTTTTGGGGGGGGGGTATCTGTCTGTCTACATGTGCTTTAATTTTACATGTATTCGGAATGTAAGTGATAAAACCTAGAGTGTAATATGTCAAATCAGTCAAATTTTTTATGCTGAATCTCGTGGTACCATTGGTTTTTGATTTTTTATACACTTTTTATACCGAGGGAGGGTAAAATTTCATTTTTAAAATTTTAACATCAACCAAAAATGAATTTTTCTACCCTCCTTGGGTATAAAAAGTGTAAAAAATGAAAAAACGAGAAATGGTACCACAAGATTCAGCATAAAAAAAACTTAACTGGTTTGATGTATTACACTCTGGGTTTTATCATTTTTATTTCGAAGAAAAATCAATGATTGGGCGGGTTTGAGCAGAGATCCGTTTGATCAAAGTATCGAGTGAGGAGTCGATTGTGTGTTATGGCCGCTCTTTAATATAAATAAAAGGCTCAGTATGAATTAGTTTTCACCCTGTACATATTGTAAACTAAATGTTTCGGCCGTTCTGAGAGGATAGTGTGTTATTTTGCTCTATACCGGTTTCAAACTTGTAGCCCTGCAATGGCCGCTCTTTAATATAAATAAAAGGCTCAGTATGAATTAGTTTCCACCCTGTACATATTGTAAACTAAATGTTTCGGCCGTTCTGAGAGGATAGTGTTTTATTTTGCTCGATGCCGGTGTCAAGCTTGTAGCTTAGCAATGGCCGCTCTTTAATTTTGCAAACGATGACTTTTTGAAAATGAAAAATTCAAATTTCGCGGCGAAATCTTTACCGATGACGTTATGTGTCTAGGTATTTTTTTTGTTTACATATTATTCCGTATGAAGTTTGAAATTGTTACATTTCGTTGTTTTTTGACATTTATATTATTGTGACGGGGTGGGGCCCCCTGGAGAACTCGAAGCGATCGAAAGATGGGGTGGAGGTTGGTGAGCAAAGCGGGCAGGGGGGCGAAGCCCCCTATTTAATTATTAACAATTTTTTTTATATTTATGACTACTACAAGTTAATTTTATGACTAAAATTTTTTTTATACATAATTCAAGTTGAAAATGTCTTATTATTGTGTGGTATCATGTAAAATTACATTAAAATTCGACACCCAAATAAGTTGTTTTATTGTGTTTCACAAGAATTCAAATATCAAGGAGATTTAAAGCTAAAGGTAATATTCAGAGACACCCAACGGACCTCTGCCAGATCACAAAACCCACATTATTGGCGAAGTCAACACCACACACGGCGTGACAACGGTATGCCGAACGCAACCGAAAGCCCGCCAAAGTCAAATCTCCTCAGCATCCAAATTCAAACTCTCAAAAACGAATCGAAACCACCCACATCAGGAAATACTTTAACCCCTCATTTTTTTTTTTTAAAAAAAAAAATTGACTCGTTGAGTGGAAGGTAACCAACCACTAGGCGAGGTTAATGTCTGCGGCATGTTCTACCATCTAACCCTTGAGCTCTATTTTTCTGTGGTCAAATACTCAAATTAATGAGAAAAAAAAAAATTTATATATATATATATCAAAGAAAGAAAACCTGACACTTGTTTGTACAACTATCAAATACAAGAAATGAAAATGATTAAAAAACACAGAGTCAAGTGTTTTTTAATCATTTTCTTTTCTTGTAAAATGTATAAAGGGCGCTTCAAAAGTAACGCCGGATTTAAATTTGCCTAAAATTAACTTTATTTTTCAAGTAGCATATCATTGTCTTCAGGAGTGTTTGAGATTTAGGAGTGAAAAACAATATCGGGCATATGACCTCCTCTGCTCGTTCTTTGGCGTCCAATACTGACCCCGATTTCTTCAACTTTCTTGATTAATCTGCGGAAGTCGATTCATTTGGTGCTTCATGACGCACCGTCACCGCGCAAACATTCACCATTACGGTAGTGGGTTTTTATTATTTAAACTCGCTGTTCTGGGGTGTATTTTTCCATGTCTATATTACACTAACACTAACCTGGAAGGGGGGAAAAAACGCATAGAAACAAAACCGCAAAGACTTTAGACAACAAATGATACAAAAAAAGTGTTGCCAACCGATTTTTTTAAAAATGTGGGATTTTTATTTCCGACGTTACTTTTGGAGCATTCTTGATATATTTATCTATACTTATAAAACGCAAAGCCCAGTTGGTATACTGACGTACTGACTGACTGATAATCAACGTAGCTCCACGATGGCTAAACGTAGAGACTTGAAACTTTGCACAAAGGTCCTTTTTAGTATGTAAGTGCGTAATAAGAAAGGAAAAAAAAAGTTCAAGTGGGAACAAGTTACCGCCAAAAATGACGATATTTAGCGGGTCTTTTTGCAATTTTTTTCTGGGCAAACTGAAAGAGATAACGGAAAATTACCGAGAATAGACCTCCCAAAATAGTATATAAGGACCCCATAAACAATATAAAAATTGGAATTTTCTGGTTTCTGCCCGATTTATGCGGGGTTTTCACCACCAAAAAATCGGATTTGAGAAGTACCACTTCGGGATGAGCGAGAAAGCTGAAATTTGATACAAATGTGTTCCGAAGTACAAAAAGTCATATCCTTGAATAAAATATTGAATTTTCTAACTAGGAGCGGTGCTCACTCTGGGGGTCGGTTCCACCAAAAACCCATAGTTAAGAAGTATCACTTCGGAATGAGCGAGAAAGCTGAAATGTTATACGAAGGTGTTCCGCAGTGCAAAAAGTAATATCTTTGAGTAAAATATTGATTTTCTAAATAGGAGCCGTGTTCACTCTGGGGGTCGGTTCCATCAAAAATCTAAAATAGAGAAGATTTAAAAATGAAATTCTTGTTGAATTTTGTAACCGTAGCGAAGCACGGGGAAACAGCTAGTATATATAAAAAAATCTTTCCCTCATAAAACAAAATATCAAGTCCCAATTGACATTCCTATATTAAATAATTAAACGGTGCTAGAGAATTTTTTGTTTTATTTATTTTTATTAAGGTACAATTAACAATCAAGGTTCTCTTAATATATTACATATTATACCTGGATGAAATTAAAGTTAAAATCAAAATTTAGTTCTGTTTTGCGAATAAAATTTTGATTCATTTTTATTGAAAAAATCAACTCCAGCAGCCGCGAGTTGATTGGACACAGAGAGTGAGTAGTAGAAAGGATCAGGAGGGGTAATATTATTAATGCTAAAAGTATTGTTAAAAAGTCTGTTCGAATAAATTCTCACAGTTAAACCTATGCAAGAGACCATGTAAGGGAAGTCCACCTTATTTTGAAGAACATTAAAAAGGAATTGTGAAGCGTGCAGATCGCGACGATTACTGAGTTTTTCAATATTTAGTAGGAAGCAGATATTATCTTAAGAGTAGAGAAATTTGCCATAAAGAAACCTATCATAGAACAAACACAGAAATCTAGAATTGGTAATGTAAACTTATCAGAGATGAGAGAACAAAACTGGAGTACTTTGAACGAATGAATATAGTGAAGAACATGATCATGAGCGACATAGAATTGAAATTCCCATAGCCTAAGAATGATACCAATACGAGACAGAGCCTTTGAAACTAAATGACAAGTAGAGGAAGTGTACCAAAATTGGATCCCTAGCATAGTTCTCACATAACGTAACTTGAGAGAAGGAGCGAGAGGGGAAATGATTTGTTTATTATTGGAAATCTCATCTCTGACTCGGTCACAGTTTCAGTTGTAATAGTATTGATTTTAGATCTGTATTTTGATTATTTTGATTTTGAAAAGTTTTTTGAAAAGTTTTCAAGGATAGTATATTCGGATTTTCCCTGGTAAGTGTTAATAAGTAGAATATATATGTGTTAAAGTACATTGTTTTACTTCAATTTATGGTATTATATTCTCTAAGCTTTTTAATTTGAAATGTCAGTGAAAAAAATTGTTTCGTCCACCAAAAATTCCTAATGTGGACCCCTGAATTCCTAATGTAAATGTTCCGAATGTGGACCCCTGAATGTTCCAAATGTTGATCCCTGAATGTTTTTTTCTTATGTATTTAATGAAGTGTAATTAAGAATACATTTGCAGTAAGGTTCCACTTTCTTATTGCCCAAATATTTCAGCACTCAATTGAAGAGCATGGGTGTCCAATTTAGGGAACTTAGGGGTCCAGATTAGGAGTCAAATGGGGGTCCACTTTTAGACAACTTTTTTAAAAACCTTAATTTTGACCAATTTCACAAAAACAAAAATATATTTCATTTTTATTGCATATTTGTTTACACTAAATCATTAAAAACATTATTATTCTTTACTTTGTCATGAAAAATAAAGTATTTGTGTTTTCTTTCCAAGATTTATTAGGAGAATTCAAAATGGTGGTCCACTTTTGGTACACTTCCTCTATTTAAAGTAAAAAAGTTTTGATACGAGAAGAACACCAAGATCCATTTGATAGATATTTGATAGCAATAACAGAAGATAGCAATGTACCTTTGAATTTCTTTTTAAATTTGATTTGCGCGGTTCTGGTGTCTTCGTTTTTAGGAAATTGCCCCATTGATGATTTTGGTAAGGCCCATGAATTTTTCGCTATCTGTTATCGTTTGGGCTATGGCAGAGACAACACACATCGACACACCAACTTCAGAGGTGCCTGATGAGTCAGCAATAACCGACTAGTTTTCAATCAATATTCTGCTGTACAAGTACCGGTACTACATAATATTATAAATTATGAAAGTGTGTACATTGTACAACACTCATCGGTACACCAACTTCAGAGGTGCTTGATGAGTCACAATAACCTACTAGTTTTCAATCAATATTCTGATGTACGAGTATAGTACTTTTTTTTTTTAATTTGGCTTAACGTCTCTTTAACATCTGGTGGTCATTCAAGACGGGGGTTTTACCCTCCATTCGCTGGAAACTTGCAAACCAGCTACCCACATTGACCTCACCCAGCCTGGGTTGGGCCGGAAAAAGCCAACGATACGTGATGTTCCCAAGCGGTCACCCATCCAAGTACTGACCACGCCCGGACGTTGCTTAACTTCAGTGATCTAACGGGAACTGGTGTATTCAACGTGGCTGGTGAGTCAGCAATAACCTACTAGTCTTCAATCAATATTCTGCTGTACTAGTACCGGTAGTACATAGTATTATAAATTGTGAAAGTGTGTACAACACACATCGGTCCACCAACTTCAGAGGGGCCTGATGAGTCAGCAATAACCTACTAATTTTTAATCAATATTCTGCTGTATAGTACCGGTACTACATAATATTATAAATTGTGAAAGTGTGTACAACACACATCGGTACACCAACTTCAGAGGCGCCTGATGAGTCAGCAATAACCTACTAGTTTTTAATCAATATTCTGCTGTACTAGTATAGTACCGGTACTACATAATATTATAAATTGTGAAAGTGTGTACAACACACTTCGGTACACCAACATCAGAGGCCCTTGATGAGTCAGCTATAACCTACTAGTTTTCAATCAATATTCTGCTCTATAATACCGGTACTACATATTATTATAAATTGTGAAAGTGTGTACAACACACATCGGTACACCAACCTCAGAGGGGTCTGGTGAGTCAGCAATAACCTACTAGTTTTCAATCAATATTCTGCTCTATAATACCGGTACTACATATTATTATAAATTGTGAAAGTGTGTACAACACACATCGGTACACCAACCTCAGAGGCCCCTGATGAATCAGCTGTAACCTACTAGTTTTCAATCAATATTCTGCTGCATTAGTACCGGTAATACATAATATTATAAATTGTGAAAGTGTTTACAACACACATCGGTACTCCAACCTCAGAGGGCCTGATGAGTCAGCAATAACCTACTAGTTTTCAATCAATATTCTGCTGTATAGTACCGGTACTACACAATATTATAAATTGTGAAAGTGTGTACAACACTCATCGGTACACCAACTTCAGGGGCGCATGATGGGTCAGCAATAACCGACTAGTTTCCAATCAATATTGTGCTGTACCGGTACTACATAATATTATAAATTGTGAAAGTGTGCAGAACAAACATCGGTACACCAACATCAGAGGCCCCTGATGAGTCAGCAATAACCTACTATTTTTCAATCAATATTCTGCTGTACTAGTACCGGTACTACATAATATTATAAATTGTGAAAGTGTGTACAACACACTTCGGTACAGCAACTTCAGAGGGGCCTGATGAGTCAGCATCAGCAGTAACCTACTAGTTTTCAATTAATATTCTGCTGTACGAGTATAGTACTGGTACTACATAATATAAATGGTGAAAGTGTGGTCTTGCAAATTAATTAAAAACAATAATGATTGAAGGAAGGGTGAACTTTCGATCATTTTTGATTGACAATATTTTAATTATTCACAGTGGAGAGCTACGAAAACCGTTATTTAGGGGCTAGTAAGGGGAGGGATAATGAATCCAAAAAACTGGGTGGATGGTAATACACACCCGTTATTAGTTTAGTGCAGAGGTACGGAAACATTTATTTAGGGGCTAGTATAGGAGGGATAATGAATCCAAAAAACTGGGTGGACGGTAATACACACCCATTATTAGTTTAGTGCAGAGGTACGGAAACCGTTATTTAGAGACTAGTATAGGAGGGATAATGAATCCAAAAAACTGGGTGGACGGTAATACACACCCGTTATTAGTTTAGTGCAGAGGTACGGAAACCGTTATTTAGAGACTGGTATAGGAGGGATAATGAATCCAAAAAACTGGGTGGCCCGTTATTAGTTTAGTGCAGAGGTACGGAAATCGTTATTTAGGGAATAGTATAGGAGGGATAATGAATCAAAAAAACTGGNTAGCCAGTAAAATAATAAACCCATGTGTCACATAAGCAGAGTTTTTTTGAAAAACATCCATCTTTTTTGACTCACCCTATGAATGGAAAACTCACACTCGGATGGGTTATCATCAGAGTGATAAGGATAAATTGTCAACTGCAACCTACCAACCCCTATGACTAGGCAACACCAGTACAGTCAACATGTAGGTATGTCACCTGTTTATGACTGAGCTGCGGGAAGTGTGACGCAACTAGGGATGGGATTTTTGACTCACGTAGGTGATTCGACATGACCCGACTCGACTCACCAATATAAGTCGACTCAATGAGTTGACTCTTATCGAGTGACAATTTAAAAAAAAAAAACCTTTTTTGATCAAAAAGACATAATAAAACCAATTGACAAAAGGGGTTTCTACCAAATAAACGTCCCCAACTTCGGTGAATACATTAAAAAGACATCACAACCAGGATAAAAGAACATTTTCCTCCAGTAAACAACAAACACCCGGAAAAATATTTTCAGTCAACAAAAAAAAAGGTACTCGTAAGTCGACTCGTGAGTGAGGCGAGTCGTGAGTCCACTCATGACTCGACTCGTGGATGATTAGCCCATCCCTAGACGCAACGTCGTTAATCAAACAACCCAGTATACTCGTAGTTTGAATTGCTATTAGAGTTGAAACCCTAGAATATAAAGAGTCAAAGAAAATAGCAATGGCTCTTAGTTATGGTTCTCATTTCGAAAACGTGAATTTAATTAACACAAGAAAATGGTGGCATTCAGATTTGGAATATTTTCATAATAGATACAAGAAAATGGTGGCAATCAGATTTGGAATATTTTTATAATTGATACAAGAAAATGGTGGCATTCAGATTTAGAATATTTTCATACAAGAAAATTCAGATTCGGCATATTNTTTCATAATTGATACACTAGGTCTAATATTGCTGAAATGAGATCAGACCCACAGACTCCTTAATACCTAACCCAGATTAGATCCAGATATTAAAGACGAATGTCCGCTGTGTTCTGGAGCACCACACGACACCAACCAGTTGTTCAATTCCCTAGCCCGGTCCACCATCAATTGAATTGTGGACCAAACCAATTGAGACTGCTGTTTTCCTTGCACTTGAATGGACCACGGACAGTGAGGACGTCCCACGTCTGTTTTCGTTACTATACAACAGACACAACGAGAGACTATTAATTTCTCAATTTTCAATGTTTTAGATCAAAGGAATAATGTTTTTAATAAAAAGCGGCAGACTGTCGCCTTTCCATCAAAGCGTAGCTATACACGCGTGTCCATGTCTGTCAAATAGTTTCAATATTTCCTATCAAACGCGTGAAGTTTCTCCTCAGTTTTCTTCTCCTTCTTTTTAATTAAAATTTCATTCATATAGTTTTCATAAAATTAACAAAATCTTTTGACAAAAAAAAATCCGGTCTATAGTCTTTAATAACTTCCGACACGAATGTAGAAGATCGCAATGGAATTTAAAATCAATGGTTCTGTGAACTGTAGATCCGATTCAACTAAAATGGAATTTATAAATCAATAGTTCTGTGAACTGTAGATCCGATTCAACTAGAATGGAATTTATAAATCAATAGTTCTGTGAACTGTAAATCCGATTCAATTAGAATGGAATTTATAAATCAATAGTTCTGTGAACTGTAGATTCGGCTCAACTAAAATGAAATTTATAATCAATAGTTAGTTCTGTGAACTGTAGATCCGATTCAACTAAAATCAGGGCCAGATTAACCTTCCGCGGGGCCCGTAGCACTTTCGCAGAGCGAGTCCCCCTCCACCCCCCGTCGGCGCCGTCTAAGTAGTCTACTTTTTGGAGCCTGTAAAAAAAAATGATTCTCTTTTGGCCTTTTGGTCTAGTTAGAGAAAAGTGAAATTCAATTTTGAGTATTACCAACATCGATAAAACATGGTTACCGCTCATGCTAAAAAAAACAATTTGCTTATGTTGCAATACTCGTTGTACTTTTCTGAATTATATTTTACTACATACTGTGAAGAGTGGGGGGCCCCGTCAAAATGATGTGTTTGTTCAATTGTCAACCCAGAAATGTCGAAATATCTAGTGTAAGTCGTCAAAGCGCGCGGCCCGTAGCACGTGCTACGAGTGCTACTATTGTTAATCCGGTGCTGTCTAAAATGGGGACCATATATTGAGTCCGCATCGTTTTGTTACCATCAGATCTTCGTTTCGTGTCTTCATTGTGATTTTCTCAGCAGTCTCTTGATGGTGAAAAGTCAGCATCAAGGGAGTTCGAACCTTGGTGGCAAAAAAAAAAAAAAAAAAAAGNTACACAAGCTTTCAGAATACAAAATAATTTTTCAAATATCTCTTTTCGTTTTTATTTACCAGCTCTTTAAAATGTGGGAGAACTAATTGCCGCACCCTGTATAAGAATATTATATATATCTGATACCCTATAGTCCGTATACAAAACAGAGGTCTTTAAGATTAAACGGCAAAATGCGGGCGGACTTTTTTAATTTTAAAGACATCTTTTCTTTTAACTTAATCATGCAGACAAAGCTTCCTTACATTCTGACTCTTTGTAGTGAGGAAGCAAAAATAATTCCTAATCCTCAATTAATTTTATCTTTTGTTTGTTTGCTTTCAGGAAAAAACCTTTACACAAATGAACATGTGGCCATTAAAATGGTGAGTAACGATGATCAGACATCACAGGAAAAACTATTTACCACTTTCAAGAGCTAAATTTGGACCAACTTAAAGAGCATCTGCCTAGTATTATCAGCAATGAGCTGCCTCGAAATTTGAACCAAATTTGACCTGGCCGCACTACAGCAGACTCCTTTTTGCACCACAGCAGCATTGATGATGCCCAAGGGCGTAGCCAGCATCTGGCCTAGGTGCCCCCCCCCCCGTTCCTACGCCCATGATGATGCCGTCATTTTAAGATCAAGTAGACTTACAGGCATTATTATGAGTTGACGAGACATACCCATTTTCGTAGCTTCTTATTAAATGATATTAAATCGATTAGTTCTGATCAGATACAACTGAGCTTTAAAAGATATTTTTTTTATAGAGTGATTTTACAGTTTACTCTAAGCCAGCTATGGCACGTTGAAACACCACTGTGGGTGTCCACGTTGATTCGCGCCTTCGTGAAGCTACGCCTATTTTCCCAACCCAGGCTGGGTTAGGTCAATGTGGGTAGCTGGGCTGCAAGTTTCCAGGAAATGGAGGGTAAAACCCCCGTCTCGAATGACCAATAAATGTTAAGCCAAATTAAAAAGAAAGAAAAAAAAAGTTTGCTCTGAAATTTAAAAATGACTAGCAGGGACCCGCTCGCTCCTCTCACCAAGCCCATCCCATCTTCCGATCGCTTCCGAAATGTGACGAAACAAAACACTTTTTTATATATTTTTCAACACCAAAATTTACCCACACACCCTATATCGGTGACATGTCGTCTATGTCAGAATGTTTAACAACTGCGGTCCGATTTTGGTGCGCAAGATATCGTATAAAGCTACACATATCATTAATTGAACCCACTGATCTCGGGGTTTAAAGTAGGAGTGATACCAATTGATCCACTATGATCAGCGCTTGTATATATTTGTGAAGAAGGTAAGTTTGGTGCAAGGCGAGGATATCTACAGCTTATGGCTTAAGGCCGAGCATGCTCAACTTATCCGCTACGCGAAGTGTGCATGTGGGTACCTAATGATAAAAGAAAACCCGTTCAACCGACTTTAGGGTGCCGTTCTGTACGGTCGGGATTGCACTGAATATTTTCAATTGATGCTGACTTTTGAATTTAATCCTATGAAGTTTTGAAATCAACCACTAAAAAAAATGTTCTTTTCCACTTAGCGTTGACCAATTTTCCCACGTGGCTTCTAAATGTTCTTTGCCACTTAGCGTTAACCCATTGTCCCACGTGGCTTCTTAATGTTCTTTTCCACTTAGCGTTGACCAATTTTCCCACGTGGCTTCTAAATATTCATTGCAACTTAGCGTTGACCTATTGTACCACGTGGCTTCTAAAGGTTCTTTGCCACTTAGTGTTGACCCATTGTCCCACGTGGCTTCTAAATATTGGACGAAAACTAGCATAATATACAATTGTCTAAGATGGTGTCCAATTAATTACTCTCAAAAATCAACTAGCTCTAAATTCAGACAGGGAGAAATGCTGGAAATATTTTGAAATGAGGTTACCGAAAAGGTTTTTATCATTGTTTGGAACTGCGATGATATACGTGGTGCGTAACTGATCCATGATGAGGATGTTGTGATGATCTACCAATATGTCCTTTGTTTCAGGAACCCATGAAATCCAAAGCCCCACAACTACACTTGGAATATAGATTTTATAAGCTTCTCGGATCTCACGGTACGTACAAAGGTATTAGCAACTCATTTTTCTATTTCATTTTATTTTATACGTGGCGAGTCCCCAAAATATACGACCTACTTCTATATTCCTCCTCCGAAGTTAGTCTAGATCGGGAGCGTGTTACTCAATCAAAAGGGGGACTACTCCGAAGGATTTCCTAAGCGAGACGATCTAGAGTCTAGATCGTCTCGCTTCTTCGGAGTGGTCCCACTTTTGATTGAGTAACACGCTCCCGACGCATATTTCACTTTTTAAAACAGTCCTGGTGGTCACTTTGTTGTCTTTCAAGCTATCGTCGCATTCTTTTAAATCGATTGCACACCGTCAAGTCGGTGTCTTTTAAGCAGCATTTTCAATCTTGAAAACAGCAAAAGTCACGAGGAGCCATGTCAGAATTGTGCAAAGGCTGACGAATCTGTACAGTACCAAGTTTTGTCAAATATTGCTGCACAAGGTTTGATATATGTTCTGGTGCGTTAGCGAAAAAGACACTTGTAAATAAACGCACGCCGTTCACGAACCAAGGCGTCCTCTCGGTATTTAACATTCACAGAGTTCGTGAAGACTTTCTGTTCTTTCCAAATCCAACAGAGGTCGCTCGGACGTATTGGCGCGGAGATAATGAAGGTAGGTCGAATAGTTTTGGGACACAACTCGTATTGAAGTCCATTGATAATGCCCAGGACGAAGAGAGCGAGAGCCACGGAATTAATTTCAATTTCTTTTACCTTATTTACTTATCATTTGACATTATGAAAATCCTTTCGCCAAAAGCTTATAAGGAGGTTACAACCCTTTGCCTTATTCTGGATTTTTTTTTAATTTGGCAAAAGGTTGTCTAGAGTCTCCCTTGTTCGGACTTTATACCTGAAAATGGCCGTTTTCGGTACGGTGTTATTTTAGCAACAAGGGAAAAAATGAGATTTCACTTTCCCACCTCCCAGCCTGCAATATATTACACTTCAACCTAAGTTGTATTTTTTGTATGAAATTGATATGAATAGGCACCAAATTTCAAGTTCTGGCCATTATGCGAAAACCGCTAAAAAGCGGCATAAAACCGCCAACGGTATATTCGATTTCCACCAAAAGCTTATTTTGCCGTTCATGGCATAAAACTAACATACATACCAAATATCAAGTCTCTATCACTTGCCGTTCTTGAGATATTTTGTTCACACACACACACACACACACACACACACACACACGGACCAATGGCTGAAACTCGGGATTTGGGCTCTAGGGACCCCAAAACGTGTTTTGGCATTGAAAACTCGACATCGAAAATTTCAGAAAGTAAAAAAATCCTCTAAAAGTGGGAACTAAAACAGAGAGGGTACTTCACATACTAGGAAATCCCTACTACCATCCAAAAGATCCCCGCTCCACCATTTACGTTGCAGCTTGAGTCTCGTTACTTTTGCCCCCCCCCACCCCCCGCTCCTACATCTTGGAAAAAATATATTTGAAAAATTCATGCTGTTTGATTATTCTGTAAGAGCGGCAACATTGGAACTGCTCCATCCTGGGTATGAGCATGTGATTATCAGCAATTTTTTCTATCATTTTTACTTTCCTTACTCTACAAAAAAGAAAGTCAGCATTGTTGTAATTTGTAGAAATTTTCTACGCGTTTTCAATGCCAAAACACGTTTTGTCATCTCGTTTTCTGAAATTTCGAGTTTCAGCCATTGGAATTATGTGTCTCTCTGTGAACAAGGTATCTCAAGAATGGCTAAGAGTTGTAGACTTTGGTATGTAAGCCATTTATGTCTAGGACGAAACACAAAACTATTTGTTGAAATCGAATTTCCGTTTGCTGTTTTGGCCGTTTTTTTTTTAACGGATTAGAGAATTGAAATTTGGTATGTATGTCATTTATGCCTAGGACGAAACACAAAACTATTTGTTGAAATCGAATTTCCGTTTGCTGTTTTGGCCGTTTTTTTTTAACGGATTAGAGAATTGAAATTTGGTATGCATGTCATTTATGCCTAGGACGAAACACAAAATTATTTGTTGAAATCGAATTTCCGTTTGCTGTTTTGGCCGTTTTTTTTAACGGATTAGAGAATTGAAATTTGGTATGTATGTCATTTATACCTAGGACGAAACACAAAACTATTTGTTGAAATCGAATTTCTGTTTGCTGTTTTGGCCGTTTTTTGTAACGGATTAGAGAATTGAAATTTGGTATGTATGTCATTTATACTTAGGACGAAACACAAAACTATTTGTTGAAATCGAATTTCTGTTTGCTGTTTTGGTCGTTTTTTTTTAACGGATTAGAGAATTGAAATTTGGAATGTATGTCATTTATGTCTAGGACAAAACACAAAACATTTTCAAGCCACGGAACTTTTAATTCAAATCGTTACTGATATCAATGACTTAGGGCCATATTATAAAACTCCACCTAAGTGTGAGTTGGAGTGGTCACTACCACCTGAGTGTCTGATTTGTATTTTAAAAAATGTTCTGACAAAAAAAAATAAAAAAAAATACATGTAACTTAGCAGTTATGATAATATAAAAATAGAAATTTTAGTCGGAGTGACAACTCACACCTGAGTTTCATAATATGGCCCTTAAGATCGAGATTTTGGCTCCGGGAAACTCTAAACGTGTTTTGGCATTCGTCTCATAAAAAAAAATAGCCCATTAACAATATTTTTTAAAAGGAAAAGTTTTTACTTTCAAAATATATCCAATTAAACAGATATCAAAAACACTGCTTATATTATAATTATTTTTAGGGAAACTAGTTTCAGATCGTTTGATTTATCATCAATCTTTCATATTATTTGTCATGATTTCCAAATTTTGTTACAATTCATTTTGTGCCAAAAATTTATATTTGTTGAATTTGTATATTTGGTAAATATTTGTGCCCCTATCACACTATTTGCTGAGACTTTCAAATAAAATTATTGAGTTTCAAAGGAGATTTTAATTGTTGTGTGTTATACATAGCAGTTATTTATCTGCAATAAATATAATTTTTATATTTTCTTCTTTTCCAATACGATTTCTGATCGAAAGTTATTATTATTTTTTTTCTTCACTTGTATATTTTTGATAAATAATTGAGGTCGTGGGCGTCCACCGTCTACAGGCGCCTCAGAAATATTTTTTAAATGTAAGATTAATGAAATAGTTTAAAAAAAAAAAAAAGANTTAAAAAAAAAAAACGATCAAATAATGACAAACGTGTTTGTCATGCATGCGTTTAAACCCCATCAGATTATTTAGACAAATTTTGATCAATTTTTTATTTACTCAAATACTCTCAAACAGCGAATTTGATCAAATATGTTTGTCGATCACGCTGTTTGGTACTGTTTATAGTAAAAAAAAAGACAAAATTTGGCATCATGACAAATAGTGTAATAGTATCTTTATTCGATTCGAGGGAATTGAACTATTCGACATGCACTATTATGAATAGTGCTTTTTTTTAATTTGATTTATTTTTAAATGTTTTTTTATAATTAACATGTTATTGACACATTGAATAAGGAAAGTCGTGTGATGTTCACCCTAGATTTTGATTTCTACTTTTTAATGCTGTTATTTTTCCTTGAAAAAAAAAAAAATGTACAATTTTATTTGTGCTAATATTTTACTTCTGCATGTATTCACTCGCGTCAGCATTCAAATCCTGTCAACATTCAAAATGTTCGAACATGTCTTATTTAACATTAAGAGGATCTTCGTCAACGTTGACATCAGGATAAAAACTAGGTGTGTCCGTGGACAAAAACGGGCGGAGCCATCCGTTTCACCTCGAATTTTCGGGCACCACATAAACTTTAGCATATTGCTCCATTATTCCGTTAAAACAAGATTTTTTGAGAATACCGCACCTTTCTTGATTGCATCATGCCGTTGAGTAGTAGGTCCTATTTAAAACGCAAAATAATCGGCCGAAAAATCGGAAACGGTTCAAGATATTGTTCCGAAAATAGATGTATGCACCCTTGGGGGTATATATATATATATTCAATATCCTTCAACGTTTTGATTAAACAATTAGTATTTCCTAAATTTTATTTTGCCCGATCCCGGATTCGAACTTGTAACTCTGGAATGGTTTGTCAAAATTTAGTAAATTATGTCCTAAATTAAGTATTGAGAAGCCACCTAAAACTTTTTCGTTATGAGTTGATATGCTGTCGCGACAAAATTTAAGATATCGGATCATGACTCTCTGAATTTGGTAAAAAATCGGAAAATCGGCCAAAAAATCGGAAACGGTTAAAGATATCGTTCTGAAAATAGATATATGCACCCTTGGGTTTATGCAGAATATGAAGAAAAAAATTTGGTAAAAATCGGTTGAGTAGTTTCGGAGGAGTAGGGTAACAAATGTTTGCAGTTTGTAGGGAGTATAAGGCTACGCTTCGCTCCGCCCAATAATTCAACATTCAAATGTTTGATATCTTGTTGAAAGGACAAAGAGAACGTGATCAATCATAATAATAACATTTATGATGTTCTGATTTTTTTTCTTCAAAATATCGCTTTATCTGAGAAAAAAACGAGTTGCTTTTAAAAGATTATAGTATAACCCAGCGTTCATGTAGTGTTGTTTACATTAAATCTCGCTCGAACTTTTATATTTTAAGCAACTTTCAGTGTGAATCAATGATGAATGAATTTTGCACAGGATCATCTTATAGTCAATGTGGGGGGAAACCACATGCGCGGGATGGTTCGGTCCGATTTTGATGAAACTTTTGTCTGATTTTTCGATATCTTTCGATCGTTTGGTCCGATTTTGATGAAATTTTTGTCTGTTTTCGATAACTCTCGATGATTTGGTCCGTTTTTGATGAAATTTTTGTCTGTTTGTTCGATAACTCTCGATGGTTTGGTCCGATTTTGATGAAACTTGATATGTGGTTTCCCCCACATTTACTATTACGGAAAATGTGAACAAATGCGACAGTATACGCTCTTGTTCTACAACTTCTTGGTCCTTCCTATTCCAGATAATCCCGCATGTGGTTTCCCCCACATTTACTATTACGGAAAATGTGAACAAATGCGACAGTACGCTCTTGTTTTACAACTTCTTGGACCATCCTTGCAAGAACTATTTGAAAAATGTAGCTGTCAATTCTCTCTTAAAACCGTTTTGATGATAGCCAATCAAGTGGTAAGTTGAGAGGAAGTCGAAAACGTACGAGGTCTGTAAGAAAAGTAATAAGAACAGAATTTGGTTATCGCGCGGTGTGGGGATCTCGCAAGGCACAGTGACACTGCAGTGATAATCGGAGAGTATTCGTCCGCTAAAAAATATCCCTGGGGCTCTTCAACCATTTGATTCACCGGATTTGAGTCCTTCTGACTTTGTAGCAAATACGAACACGGTTCGATAATACTGGGTGCCCCAAAAGTTCGATACCACCTAAATATATTTTGAACGGCTTTATGTGGAGTTTTGAAATTTTGCATGGTATTATATCCCAAATTAAACCACCTGATGGTGTGACCAATCTTTCGGGGGCGGGTCCCATGTGGCCCCCAAGGGGTCCAACTTGTGTTTTTTAAAAACGAACCCCCATCTTGTGATACATTTTCAGGAAGACAATAGAACTAAAAGTACTTCTTAAAAAAATTTACACGTCTAGCGTGTTTGGTTTCAAAATGGCGGCCATTTGAAATTTTCACGAGTGTCTAAAACTAGGCGAAATATTTGCAATGGGATAATGAATGATTGCATAGGACACCAATAGCAAGGACCTGTTTTTTAGACACTTCGCCTAGTTTTAGACACTCTTGGAAGTCATGTCTTGGAAATTTCAAATCACCGCCATTTTGAAACCAAACACGGTAGACGTGTAAATTTGTTTGCAAAATACTTCCAATTTTATTGCCTTTTTGAAAATGTATCACAAGATGGGGGTTCGTATTTTTTTAAAAAAAATGGACCACCTGGGGACCACATAGGACCCACCACTGAAAAATAAGTCACACCATCAGGTGGTTATAATTTGAGATATAATACCATGCAAAACTCCACATAAAGCGGTTTAAAAAATATTCACGTGGTCGCGAAATTTTGGGACACGCAGTATAGTTCCTATTTGCTAACTTTGTTTGGGGTGCGGGACCAATTTTCTGCAAGATTCCTACAGTCAGCTAATATCGGACTTTATTTTACAAATGGACATTAAAATAAGTTAATAGTATATTTGGTTGAACCATAACGAGGAAGTCCTACAGACTGTTTCCTCTTCCTCAGGTACAAAAATGAATTCATTTGATCAACATTGGACATCATTTTGCCTCGGTAGCATAGTGGTTAGAGACTCGTCTGGTAAACAGAAGGATGTGGGTTCAATTCTCAGCAGAGGCAGGATTTTTTCTCATTATTTTGAGTATTGGACCACATAAAAATAGAGCTCTAAGGTAAGGTGGTAGAAAATGCCTCGGATATTAAACACGCCTAGTGGTTACCTTCCATTCAAGGGTCTCGTTAGATTATTTACAGACCTCGTACCTTGTATGTGAACAGTTGTAGATAGATTTACTAGAATTTGTATATTGTAATTTTATTTTATTTTCTTTGTACATTCTTTTGCAGAAGCTCCCCCATAAAAGGCTGATATATATCGGGTTGTAACAGAAAAAAAGTACGTTCTTCGGTACCACATCTTCTCTCGGTCAGATCAGATATGGAGGGGCTACCCCCCGTTACAATGTTTTCTTCATTTTTTGCAACCATTTGTGAACGAAAATTTAGACTATATTGAGAGGAACCTCGAGAGTTAGCATAAAAAACTTGACTGATTTGATGTATTACACTCTCGGTTTCATCACGTTTATTCCGAAGAAAAATCAATGATTGGGCGGGTTTGATCAGAGATCCGTTTGATCAAAAAGTATCGAGTGAGGAGTCGACTGTGTGTAGAATTTGACCTAAAATTTGAATATGAAATTAAAAAAAAACTAGGGAGTTCCAATTTAAAAATCGAAAGTTGGTGTCTCTTTACCCACTTTTGAGACACCCTATAGAAATTTTAATTACGCCAAAAAATAGATTAATTTGTGTTAGAACTACATATAAAATTTTAAGTCTCTATTTTTAGTCGTTCAAAATAAAAAAATCCGTCCCGCGACTTTTCGAACACTGTATAACGTAATATATGTTTCTCATTAAAATGAAATTATTTCAACCAATCGACAATTTGTATTTTTTCGAATTAAACTTTTTTTTTCGATGATGATTCGTGTTCACACGTGTGAACATCTGTCCCACGGAATACCAGTGTTGTGTTCACGTGTGTGAACACATGGTCTTTTTTTTTTTTTTTAACTAACTCTCTTAATATGAGCCACATCAGTTCCAATGAGCGTACTTCCTTCCGTTACAACCTTTATACTTATACAGGGTGTTTCAAAAGGTTATGCAAAAAAAAAACACGTATAGTAGATCTCAAATAAAGGCCCCAAAATGGATCCCAAGGTAGCTAGAGCCACCCAAAGTTGGCACTTAAAAATCGAAAAATAATTATTAAAAATCGTATTATTTTGCAATTGAATACATTTTTTGCATGACGTCTTCGATTGTTATCATGCTTCTTTGGTGAGTATTTGGCACTTTTTCCCCGATCAGGGGCGGTGTTATGGGGGGGGGTCATGAAATTAATGTGCCTAAAACTTTTTGATGCATATTTTTTTGGTGTTTTAAGGTATGTCATATCTTCTAAAACTTGTTTTGCTACAAAAAAAAAGACCCAAATAGCTCTTGTCTAAAACCAACCGTTGACCTTTTAAAATCACAGAAAGTTGAGCGTAAGACCATTCTAAATATGAAGAATTAATTTTACGTTAGTTCATTGCAAATAAAAATTCCAAATTATTTGCCCAATCTCTGTTTCGGACTTGATGGATTTCCTGGAGATCCAATCTTCAACACGTGTTTTCAGGTTTTTATTATTATTATTATTTAACTCTTTATTCAATCAACTTTTATTTTAAGAAGTGAAAAGAAGGAGAGAGAAAAAAAGGGTGAATTAAAATAAAAAGAGAGAGATATAGATATATATATATATATATATAGATAGAGAGATTAAGTGACAAAAAAATAATTAATATGAGAAGCAGTGNTTTGAAATCCCTACCAAATAAGCTAACCTAATAATTTATACCTAACTCATGGGGGGAGGAATTTAATAATATTAGATAATTTAAATTAATAATTCAGTTATCTACTATTCCGAGCAAATGTCTGAATTTTAAAACCAATCTGACTCTCCAACAATCTCAAGTCTGACGGCAATTGATTCCACAGTTTTGCAGCGTGAACAGCAAATAAATGCTTCATGAAGTTGGTGCGATGAGGTGGAATGGTGAGGAGATGAGAGCGAGTGTTGTGATGATGAAAATGATGTAATGAGGAAAATGATGAATGGAGATATGGGGGTGATTCCTCATTCAGAATGCACCATAATAGACACAATGTCTGTTGCTCAAGTCTTTTTTTCGACAGTTAGCCATTCAAGAGATCTTCGGTTTTGAGGTACATAAATTTTTTATGTATTTGAGATACATAATTTTTTTAGATACACAAGTTTTTCAATTCATAAATCATTTTCCTTTACTGTTCAAGCGATTTTTACGTGCCAACTTTGGGTGACCCTACCCACATTGGGGTCCATTTCCATATAGGGGTTTATTAAGGAAAGTGGCCTTTATTTGAGCTCTACTATACGTGGTTTCTTTTTTTTGCATAACCTTTTGAAACACCCTGTATTCAAAATTTAGTGCCTTTTTTGTTTACTAATTGCCAAGACGGGTCTTTCTGTTTACTAATTGCTTTGTTTTTTTTTTGTCTGTTTTTCTCACCATCCTTTTTCCTTCTCTCCTAATCGATATATTCTCCCATCTCAATCCCCCATCTCCCTTTATCATATCCCTCTATTCCATCCCCATTCACACTATACAGAAGGAATTCCAGAAGTCTATTATTTTGGACCTTGCGGAAAATACAACGCTCTGGTGATGGAACTTTTGGGACCTAGTTTGGAAGATCTGTTTGATCTTTGTAATAGGAAATTCACGCTAAAGACTGTCCTTATGATTGCTATTCAATTGGTAAGTGAAAAGTTTGAATTAGAATTATGGAAATTCACGCTAAAGACTGTCTTAAATGATTGCTATTCAATTGGTAAGTGAAAAGTTTGAATTAGAATTATGGAAATTCACGCTAAAGACTGTCCTTAATGATTGCTATTCAATTGGTAAGTGAAAAATTTGAATTAGAATTATGGAAATTCACGCTAAAGACTGTCCTTAATGATTGCTATTCAATTGATAATGGAAAAATTTGAATTAGAATTATGGAAATTCACGCTAAAGACTGTCCTTAATGATTGCTATTCAATTGGTAAGTGAAAAATTTGCATTAGAATTATGGAAATTCATGCTAAATTTCCATAATTCTTGCCTCACTAGGCACATTATCGAGAAACAGTTTTATTCGTGCAGAAAATTTTAAACTTTTTCAAGATCAATATATTTATTCATAAGTTGGTTAAATTGGGATACTATGTCAAGTAAAACCATAATGAAGGTTGAAAATTACTGTATCTTCACGTGACTAAAAAATATTAAAGATGTTAAAGAGCTAACTAGTTTCGAGCTAGCTCCGATGATGTTCTCAGGAGTGGACGAAACTAGTTACTGCTTTAACATGTTTAATATTTTTTAGTTAGTAAAAAATATTAAACATGTTAAAGAGCTAACTAGTTTCGAGCTAGCTCCGATGATGTTCTCAGGAGAGGACGAAACTAGTTAGTTCTTTAATATGTTTAATATTTTTTAGTTAATAAAAAATATTAAACATTATATAAATGATTGACAATATCGATTCAGAGTTTAATTAATTAAATTAGAAATTAAAAATTAAAATAAGAAAATTAAAACTAAAACTAAAATAAAAATTGGAAAATTAAAATTAAAAGCCAAAAATTAAAACATTCAAATTAAAACTAATAACTTAACTTNATTTATTTCATTTCTCTGCAAACATTTTTTTCAAATTACGTGCACTTTTAATTTGTTTCACGTTTAATAATATTATGAGAACTTATAAAATGAGCCTGTAAATCAACGGACCGTGTACCCCGTGTCGTTATGAATTCTTATTAAACATAAATTATTAATGAGAAAAATATTATGAATTATAAGTAGAAAAAAATATATATATATTTTTAAATAAGAAAATTAGCAAAGTGGTCTGAAAGAAAGCCGAGGAGGGGGTAATTAGAGAATCACAGTATCATGCTTGGGGAGTATAATCAGAACTTGAAACTGTCGAGTTGTGAAATATCCATTTAGTGTTTAATTTAGTAAATCTTGTTAAGCCCTCCTTTCCAAGGTTACGAGTGTTGAAAACTGAGAAAATCTTGTAGAAGCGTTCATTTTTGAAAAAGAAAATATTAACTCTAGGATTGCCAAGCTCTATTCAATTACATTCAATTACGTGCATTGCCAAGGGGGGGGGGGGGTACCCACATTGAGCTCACCCAGCCTGGGTTTGGCCGGAAAAATAGCCAGCATCACGAGGGCGCAAACCCACATGGCACAACCTCGCTGGACGTTGCTTAACTTCAGTGATCTATTGGGAACTGGTGTATTCAACGTGCCATAGCCGCTGGCTATAATCACTTTTAAAACTCATTGTAAAAAAGCGAGAAGGATGGATCACACGACGCGTCGCGTCGTTAGGATGTTGGCATTCGTCATGCGACCCTCACGTCTACATGTGTATTTGTGTAATGTGCATAATTTATTATATTTTATATTTACTAACAATATGTACTACAGAAGGCATTACCCGCGGAAAACCAAACTTCTATTCATATTTTGAGATATGCAGACAAGACCAGTGGTTCCTAACTTGGGCTATGACAGCCGGGCTAGAGGTATTCTAGACTGTGAAGGGAAATATTTGTCTGAAGTAAGGTGGTTATTTAGGGCAAACAGTGAGAAGTAACTTAAATAAAGAAACGTTTTTAGCGAAAGCCAAACTTCTATTCATATTTTGAGACATGCAGACAAGATCAGTGGTTCTTAACTTGGGCTATGACGGCCGGGCTAGAGATATTCTAGACTGTGAAGGGAAATAATAGTCTGAAGTAAGGTGGTTATTTAGGGCAAACAGTGAGAAGTAACTTAAATAAAGAAACGTTTTTAGCGAAAGCCAAACTTGTATTCATATTTTGAGACATGCAGACAAGATCAGTGGTTCCTAACTTGGGCTATGCCGGCCGGGCTAGAGATATTCTAGACTGTGAAGGGAAATAGTTGTCTGAAGTAAAATGGTTATTTAGGGCAAACAGTGAGATGTAACTTAAATAAAGAAACGTTTTTAGCGAAAGCCAAACTTCTATTCATATTTTGAGACCTACATGCAGACCAGGCTAGATTAGTGGTTCCTAACTTGGGCTATACCGGCGTGGCTAGAGATATTCTAGACTGTGAAGGGAAATAGTAGTCTGAAGTAAGGTGGTTATTTAGGACAAACAGTGAGAAGTAACTTAAATAAAGAAACGTTTTTAGCGAAAGCCAAACTTCTATTCATATTTTGAGACATGCAGACTAGATCAGTGGTTCCTAACTTGGGCTATACCGGCCGGGCTAGAGGTATTTTAGACTGTGAAGGGAAATAGTTGTCTGAAGTAAGGTGGTTATTTTAGGACAAACAGTGAGAAGTAACTTAAATAAAGAAACGTTTTTGGCGAAAACCAAACTTGTATTTATATTTTGAGACATACAGACTAGATCAGTGGTTCCTAACTTGGGCTATACCGGCCGGGCTAGAGGTGTTTTAGACTGTGAAGGGAAATAGTTGTCTGAAGTAAGGTGGTTATTTTAGGACAAACAGTGAGAAGTAACTTAAATAAAGAAACGTTTTTGGCGAAAGCCAAACTTCTATTCATATTTTGAGACATCTAGACCAGTGGTTCCTAACTTGGGCTATGACGGCCGGGCTAGAGATATTCCTGACTGTGAAGGGAAATAGTAGTCTGAAGTAAGATGTTTATTTAGGACAAACAGTGAGAAGTAACTTAAATCAAGAAACGTTTTTACCGAAAAGAGAAAAATATTCACCTTGTCAATTCTTTCACAGTGGGGCCAGAGGAATGAGAAAATTCAAATGTATTTACATAAGAAGTAAACCTAGTTTTAGATGCAAGCTCCAAACAGCGTCTATGACACGTTGCATACAGCAGTTCCCGTTAGATCACTGAAGTTAAGCAACGTCCAGCGAGGTTGTGCCATTTGGGTGTCCACGTGGGTTCGCGCCCTCGTGATGCTGTCTATTTTTTTAATGGACCAAACCCAGGTTGGGTGAGATCAATGTGGATGAAAACCTCGTCTTGAATGACCAATAGATCTTAAAGAGACGTTAAGCCATCGTTTTCTTACTTATTTTATAGCATATCACACATTGTTTATATCAGGGTGCTCTCAGACAGCCGCTTACTTACTTATTTTATAGCATATAACACATTGTTTTTATAAGCAAGGAAAAAACAAATACACATGTTCTTATGGGAGTCCGCAGATCGAGCAATTAGCACACTCCCATATAAAAACTATGTATATTTTTTCCTTGCTTATATAAACAATGTGCGATGTGCTATAAGGTAAGTAAGTAAGCGGCAGTCTCAGAGCACCCTTGGGGTCGCGAGGAGTGAAGAAAAGTTGAGTACTACTAGACTAGTGCACTGAACTGCGCCAAGTTAACCGTGAAGAATGGAAAACTCAACTGTTGCTGGCTATTACAATCTTATCATTACTACACTAAGTGACGGCACCCATAGGGGAGCGATGAGTGAAGAAAAGTTGAGTACCACTGGACGAGTCCACTGAACTGCACCAAGTTAACCGTGAAGAATGGAAAACTCAAGTGTTGCTGGCTATTACAATCTTATCATTACTGCTCTCGGTGACGGCACCCATAGGGGCGCGATGAGTGAAGAAAAGTTGAGCACCACTGGACGAGTCCACTGAACTGCGCCAAGTTAACCGTGAAGAATGGAAAACTCAACTGTTGCTGGCTATTACAATCTTATCATTACTGCACTCAGTGACGGCACCCATAGGGGAGCGATGAGTGAAGAAAAGTTGAGTACCACTGGACAGGTCCACTGAACTGCGCCAAGTTAACCGTGAAGAATGGAAAACTCAACTGTTGCTGGCTATTACAATCTTATCATTACTGCACTCAGTGACGGCACCCATAGGGGCGCGATGAGTGAAGAAAAGTTGAGTACCACTGGACGAGTCCACTGATCTGCGCCAAGTTAACCGTGAAGAATGGAAAACTCAACTGTTGCTGGCTATTACAATCTTATCATTACTGCACTCGGTGACGGCACCCATAGGGGAGCGATGAGTGAAGAAAAGTTGAGTACCACTGGGCGAGTCCACTGAACTGCGCCAAGTTAACCGTGAAGAATGGAAAACTTGAGTGAAGAAAAGTTGAGTACCACTGGACAGGTCCACTGAACTGCGCCAAGTTAACTGTGAAGAATGAAAAACTGAACTGGCTATTACAATCTTATCATTACTGCACTCGGTGACGGCACCCATAGGGGCTCAATGAGTGAAGAAAAGTTGAGTACCACTGGACGAGTCCACTGAACTGCGCCAAGTTAACCGTGAAGAATGGAAATCTGAACTGTTGCTGGCTATTACAATCTTATCATTACTACACTCGGTGACGGCACCCATAGGGGCGCGATGAGTGAAAAAAAGTTGAGTACCACTGGACGAGTCCACTGAACTGCGCCAAGTTAACTGTGAAGAATGAAAAACTGAACTGTTGCTGGCTATTACAATCTTATCATTACTGCACTCGGTGACGGCACCCATAGGGGCTCGATGAGTGAAGAAAAGTTGAGTACCACTGGACGAGTCCACTGAACTGCGCCAAGTTAACCGTGAAGAATGGAAAACTCAACTGTTGCTGGCTATTACAATCGGTGACGGTGGGGACTATTGAACAAGTCTTTTTGCGATGGATCAATCAAATAATATCGTTGTTACCGCAACCATTGGACTCTGATGATTCCATGATTGCCTCCATTTGAAGAGTATCCATTCATACTGAAAAGTAAAGCTGAAAATAATTAAGGGTATCCATTCATTGGGCGGAGCGAAGCATAGCCTTATACTCCCTACAAACTGCAAACTTTTGTTACCCTACTCCTCCGAAACTACTAAACCGATTTTTACCAAATTTTTTTCTTCATATTCTGCATATACCCAAGGGTGCATATATCTATTTTCAGAACGATATCTTTTTGTCCGATTTTCCAATTTTCTACCAAATTCAGAGAGTCATGGTCCGATATCTTAAATTTTGTCGCCACAACATATCAACTCATAGCGAAAAAGTTTTAGGTGGCTTCTCAATACTTAATGTAGGACAAAATTTACTAAAAATGACATCAAACGCATGAAGGATGTGATTTTTTTGTGCGATACAAAACCGTTCATTTTAAAGTCAAATCGGACACAAGTTGTTACGTTGAAAAACGATGTTAGAATATATTAGAACATTAAAAATTAAGTGTTTGCACACTTTTACCAATCTTAATATATAAATGAGAAATTTGTGTGTACCTATGAGGGGTTGTCTGTTACAATACCATATATGTTACAAACAGTCTCTGTTTTTAATTTGATCAAAATTGGAGCTCTATTGCCATTTTTAGAGGAGTGACCTAAATTTCAGGTTTGGTGTAGTGATGGAAAAAAAAACCCGCTGCTGCTTTGATCACCGCACCGCACCGGCGGTGAGCGGTTTTCATATTTTGAAAATTTCACCGCTACCCGCGTTGCGGTTTCCTAATTTTGCACCGCACTACAAGCTATACACAAAATACTGTATATTTTGAAGGTACTGTACTGTATAAAGTGCCCCGAAACTTTTGGGTGCTTTTGTTGATTTTTTTAGGTTTTCAGTATTGCTGTCTGAATAGTTATTGGTAAGAACTAGATACTTGAAATTTGGTATGTATGTCATATTTGGTGTCTCAGTAAGCTCCGAATATTTTAGGTATAATCGAATACACCCCAGGCGGTTTTTGCCACTTTTTAGCGGTTTTCAGTATTGCTGTCTGAAAAGTTAATGGTAAGAGATAAAGAGTTGAAATTTTGTATGCATGTCATATTTGGGGTCTCAGTAATCTTCCAAACTTTTGGGTGCAATCAAATATACCGCGGTTTTTACCGCTTTTTAGCGGTTTTCATTATTAATGTCTAAAAAGAGAATGGTATAAGAGCTAGAGACTTGAAATTTGGTATGTATGTCATATTTGGGGTCTCAGTGAGCTTCGAAACTTTTGGGTGCAATGAAATATACAGCNACTTAGTAGGTATGCCAAATTTAGGGTCTAATTACGCCCCAAATTTGGAATCGTCACCAGAACCACCACCCCCCNTTTTTGCCCCCCCCCCCCAAAAAAAATTATTATTTTTTGCCACAGAAATAATAAACCCATGTGTCACATTGGCAGAGTTTTTTTGGATAGTTTACATGAGTCATACAAACAACGCATCGCATCGGTTCATTCGGTCTACACGAAGAGGAAAAGGATTTAAAAAGGACTTTCATGCAACGTTCAAAGGTTGATGTATTGGGGCTTTTTTAAATTCAATAAAAAAAAATATGTTTTTTGTTTGTTTTTATTACATCACTGTCAATCCCGAAAATCCCGGGATCAAAATTTCAGCCATTTTCGGGCGGGATACCGGTATCCCGGGATCGTAATCTCTACATACGAGTGACAGCCTCACGGGCCGAGTTCAGCTTAACAGAAACTGAAGGTGCAAAAAAAAAAAACACAGAAAGCAACTCTGTAATATTGTTATTACGTACATACTTATATTATAGTGATTGACATAGTTCTTCTCCGGTTTGGAAAAATAGCAGAACTAGGTTGACATGAGTTTATGAAAAAGGTTGGGTGTAGACAAACTCAAGATAGAGAGACATACTAACAGACCACTGAACTTGTCTGCGACAATAGTTGGGTGTAGACAAACTCAAGACAGAGAGACATACTAACAGACTACTGAACTTGTCTGCGACAATAGTTGGGTGTATGTAGACAAACTCAAGACAGAGAGACATACTAAGAGACCACTGAACTTGTCTGCGACACTAGTTGGGTGTAGACAAACTCAAGATAGAGAGACATACTAACAGACCACTGAACTTGTTTGCGACAATAGTTGGGTGTAGACAAACTCAAGACAGAGCGACATACTAACAGACCACTGAACTTGTCTGCGACAATAGTTGGGTGTAGACAAACTCAAGATAGAGAGACATACTAACAGACCACTGAACTTGTCTGCGACAATAGTTGGGTGTGGACAAACTCAAGACAGAGAGACATACTAACAGACCACTGAACGTGTCTGCGACACTAGTTGGGTGTAGACAAACTCAAGATAGAGAGACATACTAACAGACCACTGAACTTGTCTGCGACAATAGTTGGGTGTAGACAAACTCAAGACAGAGAGACATACTAAGAGACCACTCCACTTGTCTGCGACACTAGTTGGGTGTAGACAAACTCATGACAGAGAGACATAATAACAGACCACTGAACTTCTCTGAGTGAACAATGAGAATAGACTGGCCATGGATCTACGTCACACGATTTGATTCGGTTTGCAGCATGTCAACCAAGTCTGCGCAGTGCGCAGTTATTTGAATGCAAACTATCACAGTTATTGGCAGTCTCTTTTTGATATACAACCTGTTAATGTATGATTCTAAGAAGACCAATTAAAATATTTCGCGGTCCCAAATCTGTTCAATTCACCTCATGACATCATACGTCCGGTTCAGGTTCAATTCGAATTTCGTGTTTCCAAGTATATTTCAACATAGAATCCAAACTTGCTAACTTCTCATTTTTATTTATTTTTTATATCCTAGTGTTCAGAAGTGCCCCCCCCCCCCGAGTAACAGAGCTGTGTAGTGATGGCATATCGGTCAAAAATATATCGATGTATCCAATATAAATATATCGAATTTTTGATATATGAGTAATATATCGGTTTATTAGAAATTAGAATTTTACGGGGTGAATTGGTGGAAATGTCGTCCCCTCTCTGTACTTGACCCCTCCCCTACTTTTTTCCACCAATGACCAGTTTCAAAGGGACAAGTAGTACTCTCCTAACCTGACCCCTCCCCTACTTTCCAGTTTCCACCAATGACCAGTTTCAAAGGGACAAGTAGGATCCCCCTAAAATAGAAATTTTTTTTAAAAAATAAAAATGGATAAATTCATATTTTACCGCTATATTGAGAACATTTGAAAAAACCTAAATTAGTCTACATATGAAACGATATATCGTGAAAAATATATCGATATATGAAACGATATATCGTGAAAAATATATCGATATATGAAACGATATATCGTGAGAAATATATCAATATATGAAACTATATATCGTGAGAAATATATCGATATATGAAACGATATATCGTGAGAAATATATCGATATATGAAACGATATATCGTGAGAAATATATCGATGTTGACCCTTTAGAACACCCGTAACTCCGCCCCTGGACATAGAAGGAGCCCTTTTTCAAAAGACACAGTACAAGTTAAATGATGGGAACAGCTTTTTTTTTTTTTTTACCCCGTTGCAATAGCACCACAGAATTTTGAAATAATTGAATACTTCAGTCCTCTTCTTCTTTAACTTCACTTTTCCCAAATCTGTTTGGTGTTGGTCGGCGTTGCTTTCTTTAATTCTGCCATGCCACAAACTTTTGCTCTGTGCCTACTCTCTTTAGCTGCACCCTTATCGGCATGTTAACTCTCCGCTTGCTTCACATAAAAAGCGTAGAAACAGCATTTTGCGGATGATATTTCTCATCATTGGTTTGGAGCAGAATTTTTTTAAAGGCTGGATGCCTTTCTTAACGCCAAACATTCTGTATTCATACGGCACACGGCTTAGGACCGTCACTAATCAAGCCTAGCTTGCATCACTCGGTGGCTACAATAGTTGTATTTTCCAATATAACTACTCATACCATATTTCAAGTCTCTGGCTCTTACCATTCTCTTTTTAGACAGGATTAATAGAAACCGCCAAAAAGCGGTATATTTGATTGCACCCAAAAGTTTTGAAGCTTACTGAGACCCCAAATATGACATACATACGTAACTGAAACCCCAAATATGACATACATCAAGTTTTTTTTTTTTTTTTTTTTTTAATTTAATTTGGCTTAACGTCTCTTTAACATCTATTGGTCATTCAAGACGGGGGGTTTACCCTCCATTCGCTGTAAGCTTGTAAACCAGCTACCTACACTGCCCTCACCCAGCCTGGGTTGGGCCTGAAAAAAGAGCCAACGATACGTGGTGTTCCCAAGCGGTCACCCATCCAAATACTGACCACGTCCGACGTTGCTTAACTTGAGTGATCTGACGGGAATTTGTGTATTCAACGTGGTATGATCGTTGGCATAAACATCAAGTATCTGGCCCTTACCGTTCTTTTTTTAGACGGCAATACTGAAAACCGCTAAAAAGCTGCAAAAACCGACAAAATGTATATTGGGGTCAAAAGTGGAGTTCACTAACGTTCACAATAAAATTATGTCGGACATCATAAATTAGGGGGAAGCCTTATTCTTTTTTTTTTAAAAAAAAAAAGTCGAAACTTAAAGAAGTTGGGGTTGAAGATTTTGTTTTGATTGGGCGCGTGACAAAACTCGTGCAAAGATCAAAAAGAAAAAGCATGACTCCCCCCAACAACTCTATGAACTCGTCAACTTATCTAATAATCACAGCCTCAGTAGCTGAGTTGGTTTAGGCGGTGGATTCATAACCAAGAGGCTGTTGGTTCGAATCCAACTCCACCCCCCCCCTCTTCGACACAAGATTCCAATCCTTTAACTTCACCTTTCAATCCTTTAACTTCATAAAGAATCTTTATAAAAAGATTCTATTCCAATCCTTTAACTTCACCTTTCAATCCTTTAACTTCATAAAGAATCTTTATAAAAAGATTTTATTCCAATCCTTTAACTTCACCTTTCAATCCTTTAACTTCATAAAGAATCTTTATAAAAAGATTCTATTCCAATCCTTTAACTTCATAAAGAGTCTTTATAAAAAGATTCTATTCCAATCCTTTAACTTCACCTTTCAATCCTTTAACTTCATAAAGAGTCTTTATATATTCCAATCCTTAACTTCTCTTTTCAATCCTTTAACTTCATAAAGATTCTAAAAAAATAAATCAAGATTGGAAATAGAATAAAAGACTGACTTAGAAGAGGGCGCCTATTAAAAATATATGCAAAAAAAACCTAGGTACTATTCAATTATTTATTAAATTTAACATACATAATACACCAAAGGTGTGTGTATGACGTCATACAAAATAAAAATATAACAAATTTAAATATCACAAATAAACAAAATAAAATAATTGCGTTACCCAATAATATTATCTCCTGCCCTCGGAAGGAGAGGCAAAAGTTACCAAGGCACCCCAGTTAATGTCTGCCAGAGCATAGGGCTCAACCCCGACCAGGAAATTGCCAAAAACTTTCTGCCCTCTCCCCGTTAGATAGGACTCGAATCAACCCAGCGCCCCCCCCCCCGACACCACACAGCCCCAACTACAGCAGCTTTAGATGAGTTGTGGTATTGCTTGTGTTTTTAATTGTCATCATACATCCGTTTTTGGAGGCTGATAATTGACATGGGCCCCCAGAACACATGACAATCACTGCAATATATTTACGTCAGTAACATAAGAGTTATAAACATAATGATATTACAGAGTTGCTTTCTGCGTTACTTTACACCATCAGGTGGACTCGGCCCGTGAGGATGTCACCCTCAAGTAACTTCTTACAATCTCAAGTATGATTTACTTTTCCTCGTGGAAAGTTAGCATGTCATATATGGATTGGAAGAAATTACACCTTCGGTAGGTACTATTGAAAAAGAAAAATCCACCATCAAATCGGTGAAAATGTATGACTCCCCACGTTTATACTTAAACATGGGGGAAAATAGGGGCAATGGGGGATACCAAATTTGGTTAATAAATAATATGTTTTAGATTGGATAAGACAGAGTTTATGGCACGTTGAATACACCAGTTCACATTAGATCACTGAAGTTAAGCAACGTCCAGCGAGGTTTTAGCAAGTGACTGTTCAGGCAGGTTCACACCCTCGTGATGCTTATTTTTTCCGGCCCAACCGTGGCTAGGTGAGGTCAGTGTGGATAGCTGGATGAAGGGTAAAACCGCCGTCTCGAATGACCAATAGATGTTGAAGAGACGTTATGCCCCCCCCCC
>CM022881.1:26470784-26483634 GCA_012654025.1 Pachypsylla venusta | reverse complement strand
TAAATATTTTTAAATTTAATTTTAAAATAAAAAAGAAGTATAACTTCTCACGCGCGTACATAAGTACACACACCCATTTTTTTTTTTACAAATTACAAACTGAATCGTAGATACAAACCGCATTCTCTGTCCGATTTCGAAATACAAACTCAACCTATTAGCGGTGTGCTTTAACGTCCTACACTATTTGGCATTTGTACAAATACTTTTTAACAAAACAAAAGAATCATGTATTCTATATGCATTTTTTTAGTACGGTCCCGATCTGGACTGCGTCCATCTGTATGAAGAAATGATGAAAGAATCAACGCCCCCCCCCCCCNAAGAATTAACGCCCCCCCCCCAACTTACATTCAGCAAAATGGTGGACGTCATAATTAGATGATTTTGATTATTGCAATAATACCAATCGTCTTTCATATACTGTAAGATACTTCCAATAAGTCGTCAATAGACGGCAGAGCGCGCCATCGAGATCATGCTATTGTTCCAGGTACTGAACTTTCCATTCGGATACTATTTAATATAATAGCAAAGTCATAAAGGACAACATAAAATTCTAAGATTCTTCATTATACAAATCAATAAATTAAAAATATAGTTATTTTTATACACTTATTTTTTTTAAAAAAAAAAAATGGAAAGCACTAGGTATCACTATCAAATGTTCTAGGCATCATGGAAGAGTCTCCACGGGGTAATTGTAGGGTAAAAAACTTCCATTAGACAAGGTAAAAAAAATAAATAAAAAATGGCAAGACATGACCGTAAAACCGTTTTAATTGACGTGAAATGTATGCATGTAAGATTAGAATACTTTTTTACGGTAATATCTCACCAATTTTTTTCCCCTAATTAGTTTCTCGTCGATTTTTAATATTTTTGAAACCAGAATTATCAAGAGCACTTTATATTAATCATTCCTCAAAAAACACTGGATAACACTCTAAAACACACTATTTCCCTTCGAATTGTGGAATGCGTATGAATATTATCACACCAGATTCACTAGAGGACCACTCTATGATTAGATCTTTGTTCAGTGTTGCATAACGTGACAGCCTAAGTCACTACTAAGTATTTGGTGATAACTATTTTATTCATTATGACAAATTCTTATCCCTTACTTCTTATCATTTAATTCTTTTCAGATGTAACTGACCCTTTTAGTACCTCGGGCCATTAATTTTAATTATCTATTTTATTGACACTGTACTCGGTATATTGGGTATACAGCATGATGTTAAGGAAATTCCTTGATCATGTCACCACTAGAATGTATAAACAAGATTGAAGATAAAAATATTTATAAAAAGAATCGTAAAATAATAAAAAAAAATTTACAAAAAGACAATATCGATTCAGATTGAAATTATTAAGGCGAGCTTTCAATAGCACTCAGGCTATCNGTAGCTGGTTTGCAAGCTACCAGCTGTCTAAAAAGAGAATGGTAAGAGCCAGATACTTGATGTTTATGCCAACGATCATACCACGTTGAATACACCAGTTCCCGTCAGATCACTGAAGTTAAGCAACGTCGGGCGTGGTCAGTATTTGGATGGGTGAACGCTTGGGAACACCACGTATCGTTGGCTCTTTTTTCCGGCCCAACCCAGGCTGGGTGAGGTCAGTGTAGGTAGCTGGTTTACAAGTTTCCAGCGAACGGAGGGTAAAACCCCCGTCTTGAATGACCAGTAGATGTTGAAGAGACGTTATTTCCCCCCCCCCCCCCCCCNAAAAAAAAAAAGATTGGATATGTAGAGACTATACAAAAGAAAAAATATTGTCAGACGTTGGTCTGTGGTGGGTGGATAGGTTGTAGAGTGACCCGCGAGGGATCCACTCTCCGCCCACCGGTCGCCTCCACTAGGGGTATATTGAGAGTACAAAAATCATATCTAATCAGAAGTTCTAGGGAGCTTAAGTCTATTTTATTGTAATACCTATTTAGTTTAATAATTAATTTTAATTTTCACTTGTAGAATCAATGTATAAATTCCGCATAAAATAAAGGGATTTCCCCCATTATACACCTTGGTAGCTCAGTGGTCAAGCGCTCGCCTGGTAATCAGGAGGTCGCGGGTTCGAAACCCAGCCAAGGTAGGATTTTATCCTCTCAATTAATTGAGAATTTGACCACAATAATAGTACAAAAGCTTACTGCTGGGGTAAAGGGACTCGTTAGTCTCATTCGAGCAGTATAAATAAGCAGTATTATTATTATTTCCCCCATTTTTATATTTTTTTAAAAAAATTTATATAAGTACCAATTTCTATTTTTTCTGAGCATATAAGTATCATTAGGCATTCATTTTTTTTTTTAAAAAAAAGAAATCTACGACCCAACTAGCTCAAACCTTAAAACAGGATTTGGGATCTGAGGGTCATTCGGTCGATGTCGATGTTGTGTTACCTCTCTTGGCTGAGGGTGGATTAATTTTGGTCATTGGAACGGTGTTTATTACTTTATTGAAGAAAAAAAAAACCTATAATAAATTCTTCGGGTACGGAAAATTGTCCCGGATTGGTCCTATTCTAGTTTTCATGTAGATCCAGGTGATTGAGAAAATTACAATTTGGTTCTTTTAATGTCTTAATTAGGGTGTATAATTTTTTTTTGTTTATTTTTTTATATTGGTACTTTACTAATGTATGGCTGTATGTATTTTTTAGAATGCCAATTTAATATAATAATAAAAAACCAGACACCAGACAGATACTATTATTTTATTTTTTTGGAGCAAGTTACAAACTTAGAATGTGGTTTAATATCATTTAAAAGGGCTTTTTAAACGTTTTAGGGGTGGAAAATAATTAATTCACTTTAATTTTAATTTATTTTGAAAAAAAAACTTTTCTTCCGGTACCAGACAGATACTATTAATTTTTTTTTGAGCAAGTTACAAACTTAAAATGTTGTTTAATATAATTTAAAAAGGCTTTTTAAACGTTTTAGGGGTGGGAGATTAATTAATTCACTTCAATTTTAATTTNGTTTAAACGGTTGTACCTCGGTGATATGATTATTAATGTGGGAGTCAGATTTATTATCATATTTCTCTCATCTTCTCGAAACGAAGTTCGGGTACTCAGCTAGTTTCATATAAACAATTTGCGTCTGGAAAGAAAAAAATTGAATAATAGCGATAGTACAATTCTACAGGAGAGATGAAGAACACTGAAAAAATAAACAAAAAATCAAACCTTGCTCTCTAGACCTCAGTTCATTGTTTCTGGTTCCGCTGAAATTTTTCCTATATTTGACAGAATGATCTGTCGTCGAAAGTCAAATGTTATAATATGAAGATTTGGAGTCGGAGTCGAAGATTCATGACCCTGTAGGCCTTAATATTTTGTATTTTTGTTTGATTTCAGACTTTGGGTTAGCCAAAGAATACATTGACGTAGATACCAATAAACATATACCATATAGAGAACATAAGAGTCTGACGGGAACTGCAAGGTACATGAGTATCAACACACATTTAGGCAAAGGTAAGACCCTAACCAAAACATAATATCCGAAAAATGTCGGCCCAAAACTACTGTCGAATAAAAATGTTGAATGACAAATTATGTATAGTGTACCAACAATGACGAAGTCCTGACAAAGTTTCTTCAAATGATAACAGAATTCTAAAACGAACCTGTCCGATAAAACTTTTCATATTTGTAATAAAAAAAATAATAGGTGCAACTGTCAAATAAAAATGTTTGATTGACAAATTATGTATAGTGTACCAACAATGAGGGGATCCTGACAAAGTTTCTTCAAATGGTAACAGAATTATAAAACGAACCTGTCAGATAAAACTTTTCACATTTGTAATAAAAAGAAAAAATAGGTGCAACTGTCAAATAAAAATGTTTGATTGACAAATTATGTATAGTGTACCAACAATGAGGGGATCCTGACAAAGTTTCTTCAAATGGTAACAGAATTCTAAAACGAACCTGTCAGATAAAACTTTTCACATTTGTAATAAAAAGAAAAAATAGGTGCAACTGTCAAATAAAAATGTTTGATTGACAAATTATGTATAGTGTACCAACAATGAGGGGATCCTGACAAAGTTTCTTCAAATGGTAACAGAATTCTAAAACGAACCTGTCAGATAAAACTTTTCACATTTGTAATAAAAAGAAAAAATAGGTGCAACTGTCAAATAAAAATGTTTGATTGACAAATTATGTATAGTGTACCAACAATGAGGGGATCCTGACAAAGTTTCTTCAAATGGTAACAGAATTCTAAAACGAACCTGTTGATTGCTAAACATTTTTTTTTTTTTCAAATTGTATTTCAGAGCAAAGTCGGCGTGATGATCTGGAAGCTCTCGGACACATGTTTATGTATTTCTTGCGCGGCTCTCTACCTTGGCAAGGATTAAAAGCAGATACCTTAAAAGAAAGATATCAAAAAATTGGTGATACAAAACGCGCAACTCCTATTGAAGTTTTATGTGAAGGACATCCAGGTATTAAAAAAAAAGTCGGTCAATTGGTTCTGCATAATAATAATACTCTTTACATAGTCATACATAGTCAACTCGGGATTATTTTCTGCGCTCTGTATATGTTCGTGTCGTTTAGACAAAATTATCCGCATTATCAAATGAAGGAACGTTTTTTTTTGTCACTACGATTATAATAAACAGATTATTAGAAAGAATTCGTGATTTGAGCTGGTTGAAACAAAATATAACTCAAAATATACTAGAGATAAGCTGTAGTATAGGAAGGTGGGGGAATCATGCGCAGCGGGTAATGGTGCGCACCTGTATATCTCGGATATGTCAGCACTGAGATGGAACACGACCACTGTATCAGTCTCTTCCTAGTGAGAGTTAGGGATACTACTTTATCAGAAGTTTGTTTTTGTTTTGATCTGTGAGCACTCGACGATTGTTTCAAATTCAAGTATTTCTTATAATTTTTGATGTTCAGAAAATAAGACGGTAAGTGATTGTGATTTTTTCGTTAATTTTTTAATTGTTTATGTATAAAAAAAGTTAATTATTGTTCGTAAACTGTGATCAGTGCTGTGTTGTTTTCAAAAGTGGTTGCAATTTTTTAATTTAAGGAAGAAGACCTTGAAAATTGACCCCTGCGCACCATTACCCGACGGTTGGGGAATCGTGCGCATTTGACTTTTCTTGGAAAAAAAAATCTGTGCAATATAATAATTCTCGGCCTTGTTCATTAGTTAGCCAACAAGATTTGAGTTTCATTTCTACAGTTTTTAACTTTCTAAGTCTAACAGTAAGGATTCTACAACGTTTCTCGCTTAGGTGCGCACAATTCCCCCACCTTCCCCTTATACTAGATACTCACTTTTTATTCCACATCTTCGTTAGAAATAGTCTGAGAGAAAATTAAGGTCTTATTTGGTAAAAAAACAACAACAATATACAAAATCCAAGAAAAAAGTAAAAATTTTCAATTTTGGGGACAAAATTTTATTTACAAATTTATGAATAAAAACAAAGCTTCGGGTATTTCGCGAAGCAAAACACTAATTATTTTCCGTCAAGTTTTCAGTATTTGCGGTTTCCTCTTTTAATTAAATTTAACCGTTCCATACCAAAATAGATTTTTGTTAATTAATTTTTCATTTCATTTGCAGAGGAAATGTCCACCTACCTACGCTACGTGCGACGTTTAGACTTTTTTGAAACCCCAGATTATGATTATTTGAGGCGAATATTCAGCGAATTATTTGAACGTAGAGGTTACGTAGATGACGGAGAATTCGATTGGACAGGACGAGCCATGGTGAGTTGTCCTCATTTCTATTGTAGTCAAATAGGAACAAGATCCCTTTTCAGAAACATCGACTCATGTGACCTTGAGATTATCCCTCCGTAATGAATGTTGGTACCTCTAAGTTCTAAATGCCCATTTACACTGCCCGAGCATTCGTCGCGAACAGAGGTGACGAATGAGCATTCGTTCGAGGCTCAGACAGTGTATACAGTCACCGCGAGCCGATCATGTTCGAAGCGAATGCTCGTTCGTGTTCGAGCCTGATGCACGCGATGTCGGGTTTCCGACGAATGCTCAAAGGGACGCTCGTTCGCCGCTCGCTCTGTGTAAACACCCCGGGATTCGTCGAATGGTGTTCTATGAATCTAGTTCTCGCCTAGCTGTTCTCCCATTACACGTCTCCCATTTTGTGTGTGTTGTTGTTGCTGTTTAGTATTTGACTGATGGAGTGGGAAAATGAAAAGTGCCTTTTGTTAATTTCTCTGTATGCGGAGCACCCAGAGCTGTGTCAGCCGGACCATAAATTTTATTTTATTCTGAATAGCCCACTGGTATCCTCCCTCAAATCCTTCAGCAGTAGAGAGTAATTTATTTTCTTTAAAAATAACGACTCCCACATGCGACGCCTTTTCCACTTTTCCTCCACTAGAAGGTCTAGAATGAGGATAACCGCCGCGGAAACCGCAATTTTGGATAGCGCGGGTGCCATCTATTCGCTGCGAATGCTCACGAGTAACGGATCGTCAATAATGCTCGAGCAGAGTGAACAGAAGGATCGTTTGTGTTCGTGCTCGTCGAAAACTGGCGAGCAACGATCACGAATGCTCGATGATTGTGTATGTTCAGGCAGTTTAAATGGGCCTTTAGGTGATTCAAAAAGAATGCGCCTGCCAGCAAGATCAGGCGCTCTACCTTCGGGAAATGGTAGACAGGTGCTTTTTCGATTCAGAATCACTAAATGAAAAAATAATCATGGTCAGATTTTGATGAGTACAATGCAACTTTTGACCTTGGGAATGACAGTCGGATTTCTTCACTTTTCGCTTTTGATTATGCAAACTCATAGTCAAATGTGTCGGTAGTTTGATCACCTCAAACCTGGAAATGCTTCATGAAGATCGGATGTTTTTGCTAACATACGGAACATCAGACCACCATTCTCAAGGCAGTCGTCACTCTGGCACACAAAGCCATTCCCGAATTTCAAAATGTCCTCCATCTTTGCAGATTGTCTGATGTTGCGGGCAGTCGCTTATTTAATTATCTTATTGGGTGCACTAGTACCGCGTGGTCATGTAGACAATATGCACTATTTAGATAGATCATGTGCCGCGCAGTTCGTTGTACTGGACGTTACCGCGCAAATCATCTGAACATAGCCTTAAGCGGATATGGATTTGGTCGTTAAGGAACCAAAAAAACTTTGGTTCCTTACCAGGAAGGAAACCTATTTTTTTCTTTTTGGTTTCCTTTTCCTCAAACATCACTTACGCCCCCGCAGTGTGTCAATGGTGGAATGAGTCGATGTTTTTTGGGTCGTGATTGTGATGCACGTGGCATGCATAGTTTTGGTGATGTGCTGCACGTGGCATGCATGCATAGTGTTTAAAATCACATGAGTTTTTTTAACTTTATATTTTTGGATTTAAACTGTCTGGAAAATGAAACTTCTCAGGAAAAACATCAATATTATTTTTGTCCTAACGAAGTGTTTCCACGCAATCTAGAAATATCATGAATTTTGAAAATAATTCGAAACGTATTGAAAAATCTGGGAAAAGAATTCTTCAAAATTATGTATTTTCTTTTTGTTTTATTATTTTCAATAATGAACCTTTGGAATCTTCACGAAAAAAAAATACCCCTCCCCCCCCTCAAAATTTGATATTTTACATTTCAAGGTACTTAGAATCCAAAAATCGAATAAAAAAAATGCGTTTGTCCGCCGTGATGGACACTTTTGCCAGTTAGCGTTGACCGATTTGGATAAAATTTGGCGTGTATCTCTTTGGGGTCTAAGTGTGCCCCAAAAATTTTGGGTGCAATCGAACATAGCGTTGGCGGTTTTTGCCGCTTTTTAGCGATTTTCACTTATCCTCTAAAAAGAGTATGGTAAAAGCTAGAGACTTGAAATTTGCTATTTACGTCATAATTGGGGTCTCAACAATTTAAGAAACTTTTGGGTGCAATCAAATCTGGTGTGAACATCACAAGACTTTCCTTATTGAACTTTTTTAAAATAGTGATAAAAATATGGTGTGAACATCACACGACTTCCCTTATCTATAACATAAAAAAAAATATTGTAATTTGTCGTGCTCTTTGTAAGTCTCCGGCACATTCCGTTCTCTTTACAGCAGGATTCATGAAAACCTCCAAAAAACGGCAAAAAACGCCAACTGTAGGTACATTTCATTTTAATTAAAATAAGAGAGAAGACCAATACGTACAATTGATATGCTAACAAAATTTCAAGTCTCTAGCTCTTACCGCTATTTTTTTCTGAAAACCTCCAAAAATCGGCCAAAGCCGCTAAAAAAACCCAACGGTAGATTAGACTTCAACCAAAAGTGTCCTTGCGCACTAAATGCATAAAAAAATTAATATCACCAAATTTCAATCTTTAGGTCTTACTGTTCACATTTCATTCCAGATTTGGGAAAACCTCTAAAAATCGGTAAAAAACAGCCAAGAGTAGATTCGATTTCAACCAAAAGTGTCGTTTTGCATTCCATGCATACAATAATTGTAATGTAAAGAAAACGGTAAGTGATAGAATTTAAAATCAAGTTTTAAGTTCTATCATTTACCGTTATCCTTTTTGCAGGAACCGTCGACGGTAGATTAAACTTCAACCAGGCACCTTTATAGGTGGGATCAATTTAAAGCGATGAAAACCCGCAACCCGTAACTTCGATTTCATCCAAAAGCTTTGTGGTTCGTTCCAGGCATAAAACGGACGTACGTACGAAATTTGGAGTCTCTAGCACTAACCGTGCTTGAGATATCTTGTTCACAGACATACGATATCTTGGGGGATTCAGGCGAAAGCCGGTAGGTGCCCCCTTTCAATCGCCCACGAGGGCTTAGGTGGGGAAAAAAAGACGACAGAGGGACACAGAGAGAGAGAGAGAGAGAGGCCAATGACTGAAATTTGAGATTTGGGCTCTGGAAACCTTAGACATGAAAAATGTCAGCCCATTACAATAATTTCCTTATCCTATAATAAGGAAATTAAAAATTATTTAACACTAGATTCCACATGAGACCTACGGACAAAGGATCATTCATTTCTATTTTTTGGTGTTTAGTGTCAAAAGCAGCACAACAATAAAATCTAAACAAACGGATTGCGTAGCTCAAACATAATGTTTTTTGGTGTTAAGTGTCAAAAGCAGCACAACAATAAAATCCAAACAAACAGATTGCGTAGCTCGACCATAATGTTTTTTGGTGTTAAGTGTCAAAATAAAATACAAACAAACGGATTGCGTAGCTCGAACATAATGTTTTTTTATGTTAAGTGTCAAAAGCAGCACAACAATAAACTCCAAACAAACGGATTGCGTAGCTCAAACATAATGCTCCAAAACCTAAGCACAACTGAATCTAGAGGGGATGGGCTAGTCATTCACGAGTCGAATCATCTTTTTGAAATGTGTCGACTCTTCAAAGAGTCGACTTGCTTTTCCGGATGTTTGTTGTTTACTGAAGGAAAATGTTCTTTTATTCTGGTATCGATTGATTGTGATGTCTTTATAATGTTTTCGCCGAAGTTGGGGACGTTATTTGAAAGATGCCTCTTTTGTTAATTGGTTTTATTATGTCTTTCTGAAACGCACAAATAATGGGTTTTTGAAAATTGTCACTCGATGCGAGTCGAGATCGAGAGTCAACTCTTGGAGTCGACTCATATTTGTGAGTCAAGTCGAGTCATGTCGACTCAACTAAGTGAGTCGAAAATCCCATCCCTAGCAATCCACTTTCCAAAAATTCACATGTTTCGGAGTACTTTATATTTGGGACCTATTTTTGGGACTTTCGTGGCTGTTTTAGGGTTCTAAGGGATGGAGTTCAAAGTGCACCAATATCTTAAAATCATTATCGTCATATTTTCTTCACATTGTGCCCAATTCTTTGGCTATGTCGCCCCACTAATGCTCTAAAACATTGATCCGTAAGTCGGATCTCCCATTTTGTTTGATTTATTTCTTCTTTCTGTCGTTCCAGACAATAGCCTCAAAACTTTGATACTAATGTTAAGCTTCATGTCGATATGAGAGATTTCCTTCCTTCTGTGTCCTTGGGTCCGTTGTATCTTGCCAATCAATATATCACAAGAGAAATATAAAACGAAAAATAAATTGGAGGGGGGGGAGGAGGAGGAGGAGGGGTGAAGGTTATTATTTAAAAATGAGAGAAAATATTAAGCACATTCTAAGAAGAATGCACTCCTCAATAATACTTGAGATATTTCAAGTGAATAAAAAAAACTTATTATTGATACATTCAAGGTGTTCTTCATATTTAACACATAGCATAAGAGAGAATATTAAGCACATTCTAAGAAGAATACAGTCCTCAATAATACTTGAGATCTTTCAAGTGAATAAAGAAAATCTTATTATTGATACATACAAGGTGTTCTTCATATTTAACACATAACATAAAAGAGAATATTAAGCACATTCTAAGAAGAATACAGTCCTCAATAATACTTGAGATCTTTCAAGTGAATAAAGAAAATCTTATTATTGATACATACAAGGTGTTCTTCATATTTAACACATAACATAAGAGANGAACTATAGAGAGAATTTAAAAACGTTTCTCAACCTGAAAGACTGTTTTCTTTTCAAAAATTAAACTGTTTGTGTGGAACTATAGAGAGAATTTAAAAACGTTTCTCAATCTGAAAGACTTTTATTTTCAAAAATTAAGCTGTTTGTTTGGAAATTTAAAAACGTTTCTCAATCTGAGAGATTTTTCAAAAATTAAACCATAAGAAGTCAACAACATTTTTGTTTTCACTAATATTTCATTGATGCCAAACGCTCTAGCAGTGAATTCCGCCATTTTGTGAAATCACTACAAATCACGTGATTCTCGAAATAAATGATTGAAATATTGTTACTTGTTCTACCCTTTATTTGAATTCATTTTATTTGTTACACCTGCTCCTATACTTATTCACTTTTTCCCTCCCTCTCCCATCCAAAAAAAAAAGATTNTCGGAAAATCGGACTAACACGAAAACGTTTGGGCATTTTTAATAATTTTCCTGGGATTCCAGCCGATCGTTTGGGGGGGTCCATTCACATCATTTATTCGATATCTCCTACCGTTTTGGCTGAACAATTAGTGATATATAAATATACATACATCTATCGTCACATTGACTTTCATTATTATAGGTAGATGGATAAAATGGTTTGTTATAGAGGTGATCAGAATTATATTCTGCGGAACTGGTCATCAATTGTAATCCTAAGATCTAGTGTATTTCAGCGCATATGACGCTATAAACTTGACAATTCGCGGGGGGCAGACGGAGTATTTTATTGATTTTTTTTTTTTTAAAAAAAAAGTTTTTCGCCGGAACCGGTTTTGTATTACTTTAAGGATCTCCTTTTTTTTTACCGGAAACGAAAAAAATTGATCAGACTTTTTTTTTCTCCGGGTGGTATTCGTGCCCACAACTGCCGGAGCATTAAAATCGATCAAACTTAACAGCTCGGCCATGGAGATCGGGCGAACTATTTTACACGGTCTTCTTAGAATCATGGCAATATCGAAAACAAGATATTGACCACAAGCTGACGGAACCAAAATAATTGCTTGTAGATGAATATCATTTTATTTTTTGAACGTAAATTTTGAATTCTGAGAACAATTATTTTTTCGAATTTCGCTTGAACATCAGAATGATTGAAGTCAACGATTTGCAAAAATCCATTTTATCTAGTGTAAATCTTTTGAAAATTAAAATTCTGTAAACCTCTGGACACCAAGTCCCAATTAAAATCGTTCAATATTAAGTAGTTAAAACGTCCTTAGCGGAAAAAGGTTTTTCTATTAGACTTTTGAATTTTACGTACCAGAAATGTAAAATACCAAATTTTGAGGGGGAATGTTTTTTTGTTTTGTTTATTATTTTCGATAATAAATCCCCCCCTCAAAGTTTTATATTTTTCAATGTACGTAGAATCTAAAAATTGAATTGAAAAAAAAAACCGTTTGTCCGTCGTGAAGGGGCATTCTTGTTACTTTGTGTAGATCGATTTTGATAAAAATTTGGTATGTGGGGTCCCATTTGGGTTCTAATGCCGATCATACATTAATTGCAAGTATTCATGCCTTTGCGAAAATGCTCATCAATGTAAAAGGCCCTCTACATTGCTAGTGTTCATATGACAGTAGATTACTATAACCAAATTGAGATCTACATACCAAATTTTCGGCAAGTTTCTAAATTGCCATTTTCGGAGGCCGAGCGTTTTTCTTTCGATTTTTAGATTTAACGTATCTTGAAACGTAATTATCATTTTTAGGGGTATTTTTTCCCTTGTTTCATTCAAAGGGTTCGTTATTAAAAATAATAAACCAAACCAAAAAATCGAACTATCTGCTTACAAATAAGTATTTCTAGATTTTTTTTAGTACGAAATCTTCTATATGTAGACACGGCTGCACTTGTTTTTTGTCATTACTCTTAATTATGATAAATTACGTTATCCTCCGTCCAAGCGAAGTCTGAGGATAAAGTAGGGTTTTTTATTTTTGTTTTTTTGTCATTACTCTTAATTATGATAAATCACGTTATCCTCCATCCAAGCGGAGTCTAACTGAGGATAAAGTAGGGTTTTTGATTTTTGTCATTACTCTTAATTATGATAAATCACGTTATCCTCTATCCAAGCGGACTCTTAACTGAGGATAAAGTAGGGTTTTTGATTTTTGTTTTTTTGTCATTACTCTTAATTATGATAAATTACGTTATCCTCCATCCAAGCGGAGTCTAACTGAGGATAAAGTAGTGTTTTTGATTTTTGTTTTTTTGTCATTACTCTTAATTATGATAAAT
>CM022881.1:26456425-26470684 GCA_012654025.1 Pachypsylla venusta | reverse complement strand
AATCCACGTAACAACAAGATAGTTTTTTGGTTTTCTTCTTGACTTCACTGAGTATTCTCTTATGATAAGTTGCTCTTTACATCCTTTAGCGCCCTTCCGGCATCCTTTCAGTTCCTCACTCATTATATTTTGGTTTTCTTCATGCTTGTTTAAGAGATGTGCAAAGCATGCACATCTCTTAAACATATCTATAAGATCATGACAGCATGTCATGATCTTATAGATAGTCAGCAATCACGTGATTGGCCTATACTTCAAGGGATCTCTGGTGAACTTGCCTTTTGGTAGTAGATATATTTTGCCTTCCATTATAATTGGAGGAATCTGGTCTGGGTTTTAAACGAATTAATTTATAAACTGAGTTAGCTTTATGTGAGTGTTAGTTAGTTTTTTATACCAATAGTTGCGAATTTTATCACTGCCAGGGCTTTTCCAATTTTGACTTTTGATTATTTCTTTTAGTACTTCTGATACCGCTGGTTCTGTGATAGATGTCATATTGGTATTTTCTTCTTCTCTCTTCATCCAGCTAGTTTCAAGATCACATGGCGTCTCTCGGTCCCATATTGATTCCTAATATTCTGTAATTTGTTCTTCATTGGGTATGTCTGCAGGCCCATCTTCATTCGTTGTTTTTGTTTTAATCTTTCTATAAACTGTTTTCTCGTTGTTCTGAAACTCGCTGTTTTCTTATTTTCTCCTATCGCATTTCGTATACCTCTTTAGTCTGGAACTGAACACAGATAACTTTTGTTGCAAGGTGTCTAAGAAGTCTTGTGGTACAGTATTGGAGCTATCTATTGGTGTGTGGATTTTATATTTCTCAAATATTTTGTTCACCTTCTTCATCAACTTATTACCCATATTTCCATTTGTATATTCTATAAGTCTTGCTATCCCAGCTCTTTTTATTTCAACTTTATTAATTAGTCTCTTCTTCCGCGCTGGTGGTTTCATTCACAATAGCTGCTGTTAATACACCAGGTCGTGCAGATTAGTAACTGTTTGAATGTCAAGGAATTCAGGCATTACGTGTATGTTTAACGTATCAACAGTTTTGGCAAACTTGATTGATGATTTCTGCTTTAGAATATGCGGGCTTTTAGGTGGTTCCATTTCTTTGTATTTAATTTGAGCTGTAGACAACAAGTTCTTGAGTTGAGTTATCTCATCATTGGCGTTTATTCTGTCATTGGTTGATTCTATTCTCGTTTAGATATTTTCTGTAACTTCTTGAGTGTCTTATGTTGTCACTTTGAGTTTCTACCATTGTGTTGTTTTGGTTGGTTTCAGATTTCCAACTTTTCACGCACTTCTCTCTTGATTTGTCTCTAGAGCTTCATCGGTTAAAAGTTTGTTGTTGACAATAGTTTGTCTTTGATCTGCAATTCTTTGTTCAGTAACCGTAACATTGGGGTATTCTCAAACGCTTGGTGCAGTTTTTGGCGGAAAGCTGTTGAGTCTGTTTCGGGTCGTGTGATATAGTAATATGTGCGCNTCCTACTCATATACAGGGTATCCTGATACTAAATAAATAATCAGTACCTGTTCCTACTCATATACAGGGTATCCTGATACTAAATAAATAATCAGTACCTGTTCCTACTCATATACAGGGTATCCTGATACTAAATAAATAATCAGTACCTGTTCCTACTCATATACAGGGTATCCTGATACTAAATAAATAATCAGTACCTGTTCCTACTCATATACAGGGTATCCTGATACTAAATAAATAATCAGTACCTGTTCCTACTCATATACAGGGTAAACTGATACTAAATAAATAATCAGTACCTGTTTCTACTCATATTTATTTGGAGATCCATAAACTTACACAGGGTGATCACACAAGATGGCGGACATTTCTTATTTTTCCCAAAGCTCATAACTTCGAATTCTTGTGTGGATCACCCTGTAGATTCAGAATATGTGTAACACGGCATGCCTGGACCACCCTGTAGATTCACAATATGTGTAACACGGCTTGTGTGCATCACCCTGTAGATTCACAATATGTGTAACACGGCTTGTGTGCATCACCCTGTAGATTCATAATATGTGTAACACGGCTTGTGTGGATCACCCCGTAGATTCACAATATTGCGCAGGACACCAATGTCGAGTAACCTGTTTTTTTTAGACATAATTCGCCTAGTTTTAGACACTTTGCCTACTTTTAGAAATAATTCGCCTATTTTTTAGACACTCTTGGAAGTCATGTCTTGGAAATTTCAAATGTCTTTTTAAAACCAAACACGCTAGGCGTGTAATTTTCTAATTATATTGTCTTTCTGAGAATGTATCACAAGACGGGGGTTCGTATTTAAAAAACAAAAGTTGGACCCCCTGGGGCCCACAAGGGACCCGCCCCTGAAAAATTGGTCACACTATCAGGGGATTTAATTTGAGATATAGTACCATGCAACCCCTGAATAAATCCTTGCTGAAGCCTGATCTGCTGTATCTGATCTATGTATGCTGGCTGCTCATGATGTAAATCATTGATTCATCTTTCCGTCAAAACCCAACCAATCCAGAGCCGTCAGCATTACATATCCTATTAATAGAGGGTGTAAAATATACAAGGTGAGTCATTTTAAAGGATAGTCATATATCTCTGAAATCGTTAGAGATAGAAAGACAACGTTCTATACAAAACCCGCTTATACAGGGTGCGGCAATTAGTTCTCCCACTTTTCAAAAAATCGTGGGAGGGGAAGTAACAGTGGGAGGAGCGCGGGGGATTTGTGATATTCAACAAGAAATGACATCTAGTTTTTAGGTGTCGCAATGGTTTATCGCGCGAGCATCGTACGTCCGTTGTCAAGCTGTTTTTTTAAAATGTGATTCCATTATAGCCACTCAGAGGGCGTTCCCCACAAGGTATGGTTTGCACTTCACAGATCCAGTTCCTGATCGAAAAACAATTTTGAGGTGGGTTCACAACTTTAGGATCATCATCATCTGCTTTAGACTGTATGGGGCTACGGCCCATGTTCCCCGGTCACGTAATTTCCTGACAGCATGACATTCCGCAGGCCCCTCGCTCGCCGGATTTGAGTCCCTGTGACTTTTTCCTGTGAGGTTACCTCGACGCTGAGGTCTTCAAACATCGCCCTAGGACCTTTTGAAGAGTTAAAGGAGGCAATTCTGGAAGAAATCTTACAAATTGATGCTGGTATGCTGACGAGAGTCATAGAAAACTGCCGCGAAAGACTCCAAATGTGCACCACTCGCCAAGGCCGTCTTTTGGACGATATTATTTACAAAACATAGATGAAAAAAACTAGAATACACAAGCTTTCAGAATACAAAATAATTTTTCAAATATCTCATTTCGTATTTATTTATCAGCTCTTTCAAATGTGGGAGAACTCCTCATTGCCGCATACTTTATTTAGGATAAATTCATTTTTATCAATTTTTGGATTTTGTGTACCCTCGTATTCCTTTCCAGGATAAAATTTTAGTCTTCCATAATGATGAAGATAAAAAAAAGATGAACAAGGTAACAACTGACTCACCAATGAATGTTTACTTCGTAATGCATGAACTTTCACTTTAAAACTAATTATTTAGCACAGGAAACAATGTATGGGTTGAAATCGCTAGACACTTTTGGGGACCAGACAGATACTATTAATTTTTTTCTGAGCAACTAACCTAACTTAAAATATTATTAACTGAAAGTAGAAGATTAATTTTGACGATTAAATTGTGGGAAATACGAGAAAACTCACATTTAAATTTTTAATTCACAAGTTTATTGCTTGAAAATCGACGAAACTTTGGAGAAATCAAATATTTATTCGATTTTTTTTTTTTTAAAAAAAATTGAATCGCAAAAGTTGTCTCACATTTTTACAAAGAAAAATTTGGAACACTTGTCTCGAATTCTTCTTTGAACAATGTCTTTCAAAAATGTGAATAGTTCCGCGTTCGAATAGGGACACCCTTCAAGAGAATCAGTAATGTTTGGCGTACGGATTCATCCGTATTTGTACGGAAATTATGACCTGAGTACGGCATACGGAAAGAAGTCTAAATCGTACGCGAAATGTAGGGAAAACTAAGGAATCTGGTACCTAGAGACTGGAACTTGTACCCAAACCACCTAATTACAAGTCTACCGTGTTTACTACTTGGCCACTAAGGTTGGTCAACCTAATAATGGTTCACCAAAATGCGTTCTACTCATGCGCGCGCATGTACAGAAACGGATTTTCGTCCGACTTAACATTTACCATAATAGTGAGTTTACCATAATAGTGAGTTGTAATCACGAAAAGAAAAACTTAAAACGAAAGACACACTAGGAACGTATAATTAATTGTCTTTTTCGATAACGATTTTTTCTTTTCGTGATTTTTTTTTTTTTTTTTTTTTTTTTTTTTTTTTTNTTTTAATTTGGCTTAACGTCTCTTTAACATCTATTAGTCATTCAAGACCGGGTTTTTACCCTCCATTCGCTAGAAAACCAGCTACCCTTATTGACCTCACCCAGCCTGGGTTGGGCCGGAAAAAAGAGCCAACGATACGTGGTGTTCCCAGGCGGTCACCCATCCAAGTACTGACCACGCCCGACGTTGCTTAACTTCAGTAATCTGACGGGAACGGGTGTATTCAACGTGGTATGATCGTTGGATAACGTGGAAACTTACAAGTTGTACAAAAACTGTCTAATAAGACTTATAATATCTGGGTTATACAATTTGCAATGTTTTAAAGCATGTACGGAAATGTCATCAAAAATGCGGAAATTTTTAATATTGGGTACGGAATTGCTTACTTGAGTTTCGAAAATCACTGAAGGGAACATTGAATAGATATTACAAGGAAAGAATGTATGAGTTGAAATCGCTAGACACTTTTGAAATGAATTAGGGTCTTAGCTTTCGCGCTGAGAATATGAATGTACAGTGCTGGATCCTACAGACTTTTAGGGGAAAACATCAACCTAGCGTTAATAATAATTATTTAGCTAGCTAAACCAAACGTACTTCTTGATTGCAAGCGTCGAAATGAAACAATAAAAATATTTCAACTCAAAGATGAAAATAAATGAGCGACGCACGGAGAAGAGTCCAAAGATCTTTCCACGAACCCAGCACTGAAATTTTTAATTAAAAAGGTAAACAAAGAGAGCAGCCTGATGGCGGTAAATTTTAAATTTTTTGAAAATTTAAATCGATTTTTAAGTGGCGATAAAAACATTTAAAAAAAAAAAAAAAAAATTATAAAACACCATAATTAGATATAAACCATCAATGATATACAAAAAAATAATATTTAAGTAAGTAATAAACGAAAAAAATTAAAAATGGGTCCATCGAGGAAAAAAAAATAATGTCCGCCATTCCAAAGAGGTGTTAAGACCCTAATTTTACGAAAAGTGTCTAACGATTTTTGTATAGAGCTGATACCTTACATTCCTTCCTGATAATATATATTCAATGTAGGGATGGGTTAATCATCCACGAGTCGATTCATGAGTCGACTCATGACTCGACTCACTCATGAGTCGACTCATCTTTTTGAAAAAGCACAAAGAGATTGAGCTCTATGAGAGCTCGTGAGGTTTTTATTCTTTTGAAACGTCTATATAGGTTGCCAACTTCGAGATAATGGACGGCCTCAGGACACTTGACGTGATCTCGGAGACCTTCTTGGTGGAAAGAGGCATTTTTTTAATCGAATGTACCAAGGGGCATTGACTTAGGGTCTCAAAATATTATTCTGAATTCTTTCTATTATTTACCTATTAGAATCACTGGAACAGCCTCAGAGCTGGATACCGCATTAGGTCCATAAAAGTTTTACAACCTTATTATAAAACAGAAGCTTGATTTCGATGTTGCAGGCTAATACAGGTATATTATTATTATTGGTAATCATAAAATCAGCAAATTAAATTTTTCCGATTGTTTGTTGTTTACTGAACGAAAATTATTTTTTTTTTTTGATAACGATTAATTGTGATATCTTTTTAATGTATTCACCGAAGTTGGGGACGTTTATTTGATAGATACCACTTCTGTCTATTGGTTTTATTATGTCTTTCTGATCAAATAAGTTGTTTTTAAAATTAGCACTCGAAAAGAGTCGAGATCGAGAGTCGACTCATGGAGTCGACTCATATTGAGGAGCCGAGTCGACTCATGTATGTGAGTCGAAAATCCCATCCCTAATTCAATGGAAGGGAATTAGTTTTGTCTGTGTGTTTGCGAGAGCACTTTGTTCAAATAAGAATTTCCTTGAACACCATCACCAGAAGCAAAGGATATATTGTTATTACGCGTATTTTTTTTCAGCCATATTCTGCTTATTAAAAATTTAATGCAAGTTGATCTTTTGGAAAATTCAATTTGAATGTAACAGAAAAATCGATGTAAACGTTTCTCTCTCTCTCTATCTCAGGGGTTTCCAAACTGTTTGGTACCGCGCCCCTCTTTATTGAAATGAAAGCCTCCAACACCCTCCTCCCCTTTACATTATGAATGGGTATGGGTGTTGCTGAATGCTGTCTCATTCAAAATGCTAATGTGTTGTTGAATGATCTATGTGTATTTATTAAATGTGCACTCTTTGTGTATACTAGTTTAAACATCTGATTTGAACAACACACGACTTTCTTTTTCTCCTAAGAAAAATGAAAGTATTTTAATTGACTGAAGTTTTCCGGTGTCGAGTTTTGAGATCTCCAGAGCCCAAATCTCGAGGTGGTGTGTGTCTGCTTGTGAACAATATGTCTCATATACAATAGTATTTGTGGTGTACTATGTATATTGAGGAGTGCGGTAGCTCTCCGCCCGCCAAATGAGCGTTGTACAAGTGATATACGTCACAAAGTGCACTTTTCAGGTCTCTCCGTAGCAGGGGTTCCCAAACTTTTTGGTCCCGCCCCCCTTTTCTTGAAATTGAAGCCTCCCACGCCCCCTCCCCTTTACATTATAAATTATGAATGGGTATGGATGCTGAATGATATCTCATTCAAAACGCTAATGTGTTGCTGAATGCTATCTCAATCAAAACGCTAAATGTGTTGCTGAATGCTATCTCATTCAAATCACTAATTTGTTGCTGAATGCTATCTCATTCAAAACGCTAATATGTTGCTGAATGCTATCTCAATCAAACGCTATGTGTTGCTGAATGCTATCTCATTCAAAACACTAATGTGTTGCTAAATGCTATCGCATTCAAATTTTCTAAAACATCATGTTCAATAAAATTAGAAAATCGACTTTTCATATTTCAAAAGGCCGCCATTTTATTATTTTGATTTTTGATGATCCCACATGAGATNCTGCATTTCTATCTTTTAATAAATGTTAAACTACTCTGACTGATTTTGTTATTTCACACACTCTGCATTTCTATCTTTTAATAAATGTTGAACTCAAGAGTACGAAGTCAAATCAATACCTAAGTAGCTCTATTAGATATGAGGTGGCGGGAATTTCAACCCGACTGTATGTAGAATTGAATGGAGCATATGAAAAATACATGTTGTCAATAATAAATAAATGGCAAGGAAAACCGTACTAGACTTTATCTTCCTTATTTCAACTAAATTTGTCTCAAACCGAACTCTCCAGGTCCAGGAGGTGCTCAAAGAATCGCCGCTTGAAACCAGAAATTGGTTTTAAAATTTAGTCGGATTGGTTTTAAAATTCAAACTGGAAGACATTTGCTCGGAATGATAGATAACTAAATCATTTATTTCTCACTCTCTCCCTTCTTAAATTATCTGTTATCTAAATAAATAATCAGTACCAGTTCCTACTCATATACAGGTATCCTGATACTAAATAAATAATCAGTACTAGTTCCTACTCTTATACAGGGTATCCTGATACTAAATAAATAATCAGTACCAGTTCCTACTCATATACAGGGTATCCTGATACTAAATAAATAATCAGTACCAGTTCCTACTCATATACAGGTTATCCTGATACTAAATAAATAATCAGTACCTGTTCCTACTCATATACAGGGTATCCTGATACTAAATAAATAATCAGTACCTGTTCCTACTCATATACAGGGTATCCTGATACTAAATAAATAATCAGTACCTGTTCCTACTCATATACAGGNCTGGGCTTTGCGTTTTATAAGTATAGATGACGACTTGGATTAGTCGGCGGCGGATTCTTGTGTTCAGTTAGACAGCTGTGTAAATTCTATTTGGTTGTTTGTGTTTCAGGTGGTCAGTTCAACGAATGGTGAACTTGGCACGGATGATCCGACCGCTGGTCATTCAAATACTCCCATTACAGCTCAGGCCGAAGTAGAAATTGTAGACGAAACAAAGTAAGTATTGTCCGATTTACATAATCCGCACTGAATAATAATAGTTACACCCAGTCATTTTGGATAGGATCTAGCTGTATGCCACGTTGAATACACCCATTTCCGTTAGATCACTGAAGTTAAGCAACGTCCAGTGAGGTTGTAGCATGTGGGTGTCCACGTGGGTTCGCGCCCTTGTGATGCTGGTTAATTTTCCGGCCCAACCCAGACTGGGTGAGGTCAATGTGGGTAGCTGGTTTGCAAGTTTCCAGCGATGGAGGGTAAAACCCCGGTCTTGAATGACCAATAGATATTAATTAGACGTTAAGCCAAATAAATAAAAAAATGAGTAACCAGCGTCTATGGCACGTTGAATACACCGGTTCCCGTTAGATCTCTAATTTGGCCCCCAAGATGATTGGTTCTTCGTACCGGGGCTACCCGTGCCCTCGGTCACGGCCAAAGACCATCAACACCGTTCTGACGACAACTCACTGTGTTTTTCTTCCGTTGGACCCAGCCGTGCTGCTCCAGATACTTCCCCAAAGAGCTGGTATATAAATCCTTGCTAAACCCTGAAGTATCTGATCGTTGTCGTCTATATATGCTGGCTGCTCATGATATAAATCATGAGCAGCCAGCAACTATCCATCAAACCCAACTAATCTAGAGCCGTCAGCATTATGGACAGATGTTGGAGAGGCCGCCTTTCTTTGCCTGGAGACACAGTGAGAGAACGTTAACAACAACAGATCTCTAAGTTAAGCAACGTCCAAGGAGGTTGTATCTTTGTGGGTGTCCACGTGGGTTCGCGCCCTCCTGATGCTGTTTTTATTCCGGCCAAACCAAGGCTGGGTGAGGCCTTTGTGGGTAGCTGGTTTGCAAGTTTCCACCAAATGGAGGGTAAAACCCCGTCTTTGAATGACCAATAGATGTTAAGTTAAAGAGGCGTTAAACCAAAAAAAAAATCTCCAGAATGAGAGCTCCAAATCTCCAAGAGTTTCTCCTTTCGAATTTTCTGTAAAAGTGACTAAATTGAAAAAATGGGCTGTATTGGCATAGTTTTCTATTTGCGATAGGATTTTTTTTTTTTTNCATATTTTTATTACTTGTATTACAATTTACAATTAGGGTGTTCTTTATGTAACTAGAATACAATAATATTCAAGTTCAGTTAAAATTATTTAATGCCCTCCCCTTGCACAAAAATGATTCATTTCACGCATACATATAACCCAGGTAACTTTTTTTTTTTAATTGACCGAGATGTTTTTTTATAGGTAGGTCGGAGCCGGAAAGGAGCCGAAATTTTGGTAAATTTAGCTCCGCTCCGGCTCCTCTTTATACGAAAAAAGGGCTCCGGCTCCTTCATAAAAAATCTCACGGCTCCGGCTCCGCAGCCCAGCTTTTATTCGTCGATATTATTATCATTCTATTTTTTCCCATTTCAGATGTTGCTGTTTTTTTAAACGAAAGAAAAAGAAGAGCGGTCGCACAAAGTGACTAGCTGTAGTCCAATGTAGTCCTGAACGAGAGGCTGTCACTTTGTTGCGCGCCACCTCACAAAGTAACTCAAGAGATAGTGTTCTCAACACACTTACAGTTACATGAGATGTCAACTGATCGTCTACATCTTGAACTTCTCTTAATGTTGTGATTTAATAGATTCGTTTTTTTTTTTTTAATTTATTATTATTATTTATAATTATTTTTTAAAAAAACTATTGGCAAGAGCGGGGTATGTTGTAATAAACTACCTTTTCCAATAAATAATTGACTTAGTTAATAAAATATTAAATTGAGGTAATAGAGTATCAATGGTATGAAAGCAAAAAAATATTAAATTGAGGTAATAGAGTATCAATAGTATGAAAGCAAAAAAATATTAAATTGAGCTAATAGAGTACCAATGGTATGAAAGCAAAAAAAATATTAAATTGAGGTACTAGAGTACCAATGGTATGAAAGCAAAAAAATATTAAATTGAGGTAATAGAGTACCAATGGTATAAAAGAAAAAAATATTAAATTGAGGTAATAGAGTACCAATGGTATAAAAGCAAAAAAAATATTAAATTGAGATAATATAGTACCAATGGTATGAAAGCAAAAAAATATTAACTTGAGGTAATAGAGTACCAATGGTATGAAAGCAAAAAAATATTAAATTGAGGTAATAGAGTACCAATGGTATGAAAGCAAAAAAATATTAAATTGAGGTAATACAATTTGATACAATTCATAGCTTTCATACCAATGGTATGAAAGTTATGAATTGTATCAAAAATACCAAAATTCGATATTTTTTTTTTTTGCAACTAACTTCTTTTTAACAGCCTCCGTAGCTCTGTTGGTTAACGCGGTGGATTCGTAATCAAGAGGCTGTTGGTTCGAATCCAACTCCATCCCAGCCTACTGGTCACAATAGCCTCAGTAGCTCAGTTGGTTGAGGCGGTGGATTTGTAATCAAGAGGCTGTTGGTTCGAATCTAATTCCATCCCCGCCTACTGGTTACAATAGATCTAAATAAATGTCGCAGTGATAATATCAGTTTCAATAGAGGCCTGCAACCATTTTAATAATGACTCCCTTTTATCTTTGAAAACTTACTCTATTCTTACTTCTTTGAAGGAAAGACTTCTTTTCTTCTTCTTTTTTTTTTAGTTTTAATTTTCTTTTTTCTCCAAAGTTAANCTTTTTTTTTTTTTTAGTTTTAATTTTCTTTTTTCTCCAAAGTTAAAGAGTTGAAAGACGAACAATTAATTATTTTTTTAAAAAAAGTTTTTCCTTCATAAAACTAAATATGAAATTACTGTTTATACATTTTGTTGAGACTTAAACCATTTTTACCATTGGATAGAGGTTGTTTTTCTGAATTCTCATACAACGATGCCCATATAGAAAAATCTGGTGTGAACATCACACGACTTTCCTTATCTATAAAAAAAAGAAGAAAGTATTGTAATGGGCTGAAGTTTTCGATGTCGAGTTTTTAATGTCAATTTGAAGTCCTCAGAGCGGAAATACAATTTTATGTTATACTTCATCCTAAGTTGTATTTTTCAATTTCTTATATGAAATTGATATGAATTGGCATCAAATTTCAAGTTCTAGCTCTTTCCATTCTGGTTTTAGGTGGAACCGCCAAAAAGCGCCCTCCAAACGCTAATTAGCGGCCAACAATATATTATACTTCAACCTAAGTTGTATTCTTCAATTTCTTGCATGAAATTAATATGAAGAGTCACCAAAATTCAAGTTCTAGCTATTACCGTTCTCATTTTAAGCAGGATATGCGAAAACCGCTAAAAAGCGGCATAAAACCGCCAACAGTATATTCGATTTCCACCCAAAGCTTATTTTGGCGTTCATGGTCTAAAACTGACATGCATACCAAATTTCAAGTATCTAGCACTTGACGTTCTTGAGATATCTTGTTCACAGACGGACAAACAGAAAGATACACACACGGACCAATGGCTGAAACTCGAGATTTGGGCTCTGAGGACCCCAAAACGTGTTTCGGCATTGAAAACTTAACATGGAAAATTTCAGCCCATTACAATACTTTCCTTTTTATAAGATAAGGAAATTAAAAAGGACATTTGTGACTTATCCCTTTTTGCCCTAACTTGCGAGACTCATCTTTGCATAGAGGTGTGCTGTGCAATAAGAAATGTAAGTATGCGGCTGCCTGCGAGCACACTTGAGTCGTACTTGAGAGTAGAATTCGTCGCTAGAACAGAAAAAGTAGTTCAAGTGATTTTATTAAGTTTTTTTTTTTGTAAATTTTGAGTGCAGCTTCGTCTTTTGTTCTAGTTTATTATTTTCAATAATGAAATCTTTAGAATCGGAACACGAAAAAAAATTCTCCTTAAAAATACGTTACGGCAAATTAAACTGAGCAGTTGTCGGCAAGAGCAGTTCTTATTCCAAATTAAAACATAACGCACGAGCGAGAGTCCATAGAACTCAAGTCAATGAATTGTAAATTATTATCTCGTAATCAATCCACTGAGATCTTTTACACAGTTCAATTGAGATTTTTTTTTACTTTCCTTATCCTATAAAAAGGAAAGTATTGTAATGGGCTGGAATGTTCGATATCTAGTTTTCAATGCCGAAACACGTTTTGAGGTCCCCGTACCCAAATCTTGAGTTTCAGTCATTGGTCTGTATGATTGTCGAGTTTCAGTCATTGATGTCTGTATGAGTGTCATATATGGCGCTACAACGCTTCAGGATGCTAGGGTTCCCGGGTTGTGAACTCATAGAGATACACTCTAACCCAGTAGAATCGTTTCTGAACTTCATTAGGGGTACGGCAATTTCAGAGCTGGGTAAGAGATATTAGACGTGGAAAAACTGGTGTGGGCGCAGCACTTGGAATTCCGAAGGGAAATGCCACCACAATTAATAATAATAATGAGTGTCTAAACGGAGACTTGAAATTTTATACGTATGTCAATTTAATGGCAGGAGCGAACCACGAAACTTTTGGTTAAAATCGGATTTGCCGTTAGCGGCTGTGAGGTTTTGATTAATCCTACCTAAAAGGGAATGGTGAAAACTGGAACTTGAAATTTGGTGCCTGCTCATATTAATTTTATTCATTGGGTGCATAAAGAAATTTTTGGTTGAAGTCCAATCTACCGTTGTGTGATTTTTTTGGCGGTTTTCAGAAATTGTCTAAAAAGTGAACGCGGTTAGAGCTTGAGACTTGAAATTTTGTTAGTATATCAATTGTATGAAAATTAAATAAATAGGACTATTATTATTATAAATTTTATTTTTCAATAATAAAATAAGGTCTTTAATTTACACTTTTTAAAAGAAAAAAAAAATCAGGGGTGGAGATAGAGGGTAAAGGGGTCCGTAGTTTTATTTTGTTACACCCTGTATAAAGGCCACGGTTTCAAGCTTCGATGTAAAAGTTCAACTATTGTGTACTTAAAAAGGCTGATATCGGCAAAAGTACATATTTTCATTTTTATCAGTGTCGTAGACTGAAAAAGTCAAATCTCATTTTTCTTCAGGAGGTTAAATTCAGGCCGTTTAAGAAAAGGGGTGTTTTTGGATAGAAAGTCTGAAGTAAGGTTATGATTTAGGACAGTAGAAAGTAACATAAATTGGGAAACATTTTAGTAGAGTATAACAAATATTAACCGTCTTATTTCTATTACAGTGGTGCCAGAGGAATGAGAAATTTTCAATACAAATACTGTTGGTTTAGAATACGACTTATTTACTATGTAATTGTATTTAAAATTTCTCATTTTGAAAGAAATGAGAAGGTTAATTTTTGTTATTTTTTGCTAAAATGTTTTCATATTTAAGTTACTTTTTACTGTTTTTTCATAATCTACCTGAAAATGCCCGCTTTCTAAACGGCCTGATTGTTAACCTCCTGAAGAATAATGAGATTTGACTTTGTCAGTCTATGGCACTGATAAAATTGAAAATTTGGCGATTTCAGTAGATGGGTAACCTTTTTTGGAACACAATTATTGAACTTTTACATCAAAAAATAAAACTGCGGTCCCCTCTATCTCAGCCCCTGATTTTTTTTTTCGAAAGTGTAAAAGAAGGTTACTTAGTCCTTATTTCATGCCAACTTTTATATTAAAAAATAATATTGGTACCATTCCATATAAAATCCTTGGGAAATCGAAACTTTTGTTTAAAAAATGCCATTTCCGAGGATCGAACATGGATTTTACTATCACCAATCGAATGGCCATGGCCCCTTTTCTATCCCTAGAATCAATCAGAATTCAAAAGCTACAGGTCCCTCCGCCAGCACTTCTCAGACATCCATATCCATACTAATATATAAATGCGAAAGTAACTCTGTCTGTATGTATGTTACGCTTTCACGCTTAAACTACTGAACCGATTTTGATGAAATTTGGTATGGAGATAAGACTAAACTTTAGGAAGGACATAGGCTACTTTT
>CM022881.1:26399030-26417350 GCA_012654025.1 Pachypsylla venusta | reverse complement strand
AGAACGATATCTTTAACCGTTTCCGATTTTTTGGCCGATTTTCCGATTTTTTACCAAATTCAGAGAGTCATGATACGATATCTTAAATTTTGTTGCGACAGCATATCAACTCATAACGAAAAAGATTTAGGTGGCTTCTCAATACTTAATTTAGGACATAATTTACTAAATTTTGACAAACCATTCCAGTGTTACAAGTTCGAATCCGGGATCGGGCAAAATAAAATTTAGGAAATACTAATTGTGTACCCAAAATTTGATGGGAACCACCCCAAAACCATAGTCTGAGACGCCAGAAAATAAAATAGAATTAAAAAAAAAATAACCGTTTATGTGTTACGGCCGATTATCCGATCTTTGTATGGAAAATCATCGAATACTATTAGCACCTGGTGCTGTTCACACCAGATTTTGCAATGGTCTGAAAATTTCGATGTCGAGTTTTCAATGTCAAAACACCTTTTGAGATCCCCAGAGCCCAAATCTCAAGTTTCAGCCATTGGCCCGTGAGAGTGTCTGTCTCAAAAACAAGATATCTCAAAAACGGTAAAAGACTTGAAATTTGGTATGTATTTCAGTCTAATTTAGGCGATGTAATCAAGAAAAGTGCGATATTCTCAAAAAATCTTGTTTTAACGGAACAATGGAGTAGTATGCTAAAGTTTATGTGGTGCGCGAAAATTCAAGGTAAAACGGATGGCTCCGCCCGTTATTGTCGACGGACACACCTAGTTATTACAGTGTGGTGCAGATGTTATAACCAAATATGTATAGCCCTTGAGCTTGCATTAAATGCAGGTTTTTTTAGTGGAAATTGATTGGTGTGATGCTGTGAGTGTACCACTAATTGTATGCCCTCTAAAAGCTTAGGGGGGGGGGAATTTTCGCACAACTTGGCATACTGCGGAGGAAGCAATCACCCTAGAGCAGGGGTTCCCAAACTTTTTGGTACCGCCCCCTCTTTCATGAAATGAAAGTCTCCAACGCCCCCATTCCCTTTACATTATAAATTACGAATGGGTATGGGTGTTGCTGAAGGCTGTCTCATTCAAAACGCTCATGAGTTGCTGAATGTTATCTCATTCAAAACGCTAATGTCTTGCTGAATGCTATCTTATTCAAAACGCCAAATTGTTGCTGAATGCTATATTATTCAAAACGCTAATGTGTTGCTGAATGCTATCTCACTCAAAACGCTAATGCTGACTGCTATATCATTCAAAACGCTAATGTGTTGCTAAATGCTATCGTATTCAAAACCCTAATGTGTTGCTGAATGTTATCTCATTCAAAACGCTAATGTGTTGCTGAATGCTATCTCATTCAAATTTTATAACCATCATGTTCAATCAAATTACCTTTTTTAAAAAAATGTGTACATATATTTCAACTAAATGATAATAACCCAACTGGTCTCGCGCCCCCCTTGGCTTGTCTTTACGCCCCCTAGGGGGGGAGCCCCCCAGTTTGGGAACCTCTGATGTAAATTCTAATTAGAATTTACACTGTTTTAAATAATGTAGTATTTACTCAACCTGCAGAAGAAGAAGAGGAAAACTCATTTTATTTAAAAAAAAACACAAAAGCGAAACGGTCGCTTTAGCTAACGCTAAAAAAAAAAACGATCTTGTTTTAACCCATAGAACCAAAGATTTGGCTTGGGTGGCACACTCTTAACCCCTGCATTCGTGAGTTATTAACTTTGAACAATCACAGGTGTGTAGAAAAATCGAAATTGTTAAAGGAAATTAGTTGAGGGTTAATTAATTTGTCAAAAGAATTAAACATCCATTTTTGATTATTTTTTCAAAACACGATCTCAACACTCAGGAAACCACATTTTGAAATGGAAAATAGACAAAACTTTACCATTGACACAGTTAGGTCTGATTTGGAACGTCAGANTTTCAAGTCTCTACGTTTAGCCATCGTGGATCTACGTTGATTATCAGTCAGTCGGTCAGTCAGTATGCCAACTGGGCTTTGCGATAGATAGATAAATTACGTATAAATTATTTTCTATATTCTAGTACGTGTTGACGAGATGGACTGGTTATTTTAAAATCATAGTATTTTCTTAACCTGAGAACAGACAATGGGTTAAATATAACTGAGAGCCACGAGGCAGTGTCAGTGTTGTTAGCCTACGTCAATGCATTCCCAATGTAGCAAGGCAAATATATATGAGGAAGAGTAAAGTGTATCTTCTTCCCTGAAGTTTTAACACTGAGAGTTGAAAAAAAGCACCCCAAAGAATGATAGGGGAAATGACCTTGGGCTTATGAAAACTTTTATATTTCAATTTAAAAGTTATATTTTATTCCTCTCATTTTTTTCGACACCTACATGGATCGGCTTTCGGCTTTCACTCATTGGAATAATGCTAGGTACATTAATATTCCTTAAAAACAATTTAGATTTATTATTTTCGCCTTTTCGGCGTTATTGACAAAAGTGCCACAAACAGCGCGGCATACAGGGGACGGTGCGGCGGGATTATCAGGGTATCAATAATTAAAACAGCCTGTCCCAGATAGGAAAAGGCTCATGACCAATCGAAGGTTATGGTGAGATCCAGGTTCGACCCCCCCCCTAATTTAGCACGTAGATTTATTATTTTCGCCTTTTCGGCGTTATTGACAGAAGTGCTACGAACAGCGCGACATACAGGGGACGGTGCGGCGNAAACCACGTGATTTAAATTGTCAGACCCTACAGGGCGGCCCAGTACTAGAACACCAGAATTCAAACTAGAGCGGCTCAAGACAATGCATTCCCAATGTAGCAAGACAAATATATTATGAGGAGGATTGTAGGTGGAGAGTCCATAGACCCGGACACACATACACACAGACATGAGCAACGCATTGATAAACCACGTGATTTAAATTGTCAGACCCTACAGGGCGGCCCAGTACCAGAACACAGAATTCAAACTAGAGCGGCCCAAGACAATGCATTCCCAATGTAGCAAGACAAATATATTATGAGGAGGATTGTAGGTGGAGAGTCCATGGACCCGCACACACATACACACAAGCATGAGCAACGCATTGATAAACCACGTGATTTAAATTGTCAGACCCTACAGGGCGGCCCAGTACTAGAACATCAGAATTCAAACTAAAGCGGCTCAAGACAATGCATTCCCAATGTAGCAAGCCAAATATATTAAGAGGAGTAGGTGGGAGAGTCCATGGAACCGCAAACACATACACACAAGCATGAGCAACGCATTGATAAACCACGTGATTTAAATTGTCAGACCCTACAGGGCGGCTCAGTACTAGAACATCAGAATTCAAACTAGAGCGGCTCAAGTCAATGCATTCCCAATGTAGCAAGCCAAATATATTAAGAAGAGTAGGTGGGAGAGTCCATGGAACCGCACACACATACACACAAGCATGAGCAACGCATTGATAAACCACGTGATTTAAATTGTCAGACCCTACAGGGCGGCTCAGTACCAGAACACAGAATTCAAACTAGAGCGGCTCAAGACAATGCATTCCCAATGTAGCAAGCCAAATATATTAAGAGGAGTAGGTGAGAGAGTCCATGGAACCGCACACACATACACACAAGCATGAGCAACGCATTGATAAACCACGTGATTTAAATTGTCAGCCCCTACAGGGCGGTTCAGTACTAGAACACCAGAATTCAAACTAGAGCGGCTCAAGACAATGCATTCCCAATGTAACAAGGCAATATAAACAAATAGAATCTATGTTTTGGCAGAATTAGCCCCTAACGTATTACCCCAAGATTTCACGTCTCTTCTCCAAAAAATAAGCTATCATCCTGTGAAAATATTTGGCTACATAAAGAAGCCAAAAATATACGATTTGAGTTCCATTCATATGTCCCAGATGCCTACAATATAAATCAATAGAATTTATGTTTTGGCAGAATTAGCCCCTAAAAAATCCCCAAGATTTCACGTCTCTTCTCCAAAAAATAAGCTATCATCCTGTGAAAATATTTGGCTCAACAAAGAAGCCAAACCATACGATTTGAGTTAAAACCAGATATGTTATATTTGGCCCAACCATCAGAAGATTTGCAAAGCAACTGCGTCCTATTAATTGGGCAAACACAGATGACGCACTGTTTTCTCATGAAGAGGGAAACACTCAGGCGTGTTATATTGGCCCATCCATCAGGAGATTTGAAAAGCAACTGCGCCCTATTAATTGGGCATACACAGATGACGCATTGTTTTCTCATGAAGAGGGAAACACTCAGATGTGTTATATTGGCCCATCCATCGGGAGATTTGCAAAGCAACTGCGTCCTATTAATTGAGCATACACAGATGACGCATTGTTTTCTCATGAAGAGGGAAACACTCAGGCGTGTTATATTGGCCCATCCATCAGGAGATTTGCAAAGCAACTGCGCCCTATTAATTGAGCATATATAGATGACGCGTTGTTTTCTCATGAAGAGGGAAACACTCAGGCGTGTTATATTGGCCCATCCATCAGGAGATTTGCAAAGCAACTGCGCCCCATTAATTAGGTAACTTGCTCCCACTTGAACTTTCGATTTTTTTCCATTCTGATTACGCACCTACATACTAAAAGGGATCTGAGCGCCATGTTTCAACTGTCTAGGTCAAGCCATCGTGAAGCTACGTTGATTATCAATCAGTCAGTATACCAACTGGGCTTTGCGTTTTATAAGTATCGATTCTAAATTCAATAAACTAAGAAGATATTTTTTATCAAAATCGATCAACATCATAAAACAAGATTCATCGCTTATTTACAAAAATAGAAATTGTAATGGACTGAAATTTTCGATGTCGAGTTTTCAATTTGAAAACACGTTTTGTAGTAAAAACGGCAAAAGAACGGCCAAAAACCGCTAAAAATATGGAAACAGCTGCCAACCGTAAATTCGACATAAAATTTTTTTTAGTGTGTTGAATGTATAAAATTGATATGCTTAGACACCAAATTTAGAGGATTGTTCTCATTTTATGCAGGATTCATGAAAACCGCTAAAAAGAGGCAAGAAACCTCCAGCGGTAGATTTAATTTCAGTCAAAAGTGTCTTTGAATATTTCATGCATAAAAATTGTTATATATACTCCACATTTTCAAGCTCTAGCTCTTACCGTACTTCTTTTAGGTTTCGCGATAACCGCTAAAAAGCGGCAAGAAACACCGCCAGCGGTATATTCGCTTTCAACCAAAAGTTTTGAGTGTCTGTCATGGCGTAAAACTGACATACATCGCAAATTTCAAGTCTCTAGCACTTACTGTTCTTGAGATATCTTGTCGACAGACCGACAGATAGATACACACACGGACCAATAGCTGTAACTCGAGATTTGGGCTCTGCGGACCTCAAAACGTGTTTTGGGGTCCCCAAAGCAGCCCAATACAATAGTTTCCTTTTTATGGGATAAGGAAAGTACAAATAAGTTGCAACGAGATAAAAATAAAAAATAATGAAATATGGTCCCTCCCAGTAATATGAAAAACTTGATTAGAGTTTACTTAAACCAGTTTTTGCAATATGGCAATTTTAGAGACTGCTCCTCATATACTTCTTTAAGGTAAGTTTTTGCAATATGGCAATTTTGGAGACTGCTCCTCAAATACCTAAAGGGAAGTTTTTGCAATATGTCAATTTTAGAGACTGCTCCTCAAACACCTCTTTAAGGGAAGTTTTTGCAACATGGCAATTTTAGAGACTGCTCCCCAAATACCTCTTTAAGGGAAGTTTTTGCAATATGTCAATTTTAGAGACTGCTCCTCAAATACCTCTTTAAGGGAAGTTTTTGCAATATGTCAATTTTAGAGACTTCCTCAAATAACTCTAAGGGAAGTTTTTGCAATTTGGAAATTTTAGAGACTGCTCCTCAAATACCTCTTTAAGGGAAGTTTTTGCAATATGTCAATTTTAGAGACTGCTCCTGAAATACCTCTTTAAGGGTGTCCACGTACGTTCGCGTGGTTTTTTTTCAGCTTACATCTAGGTGAGGTCAATATGGATATTTCATTTTAAGTTTCCACCAAATTGAGGGTAAAAACCTCCGTCTCGGATGACCAATATTTGTTAAAGAGAAAGCCAAAAAAAAGTTAAATCTGAAATGAATGAACTAGAAATTAAATTACTTTTTTTTAATTCTAATAATATTCGGCCTAACACCCCGTGTTGCGCTCACGTTACACCTCTTCACTTCTTGTGCCATTTCCTCGAGTGAGAACTATTTCTCCGCCAAAATCCTCCATCTTTCTGGTTAATTTGTCGCCTCGATACGTAAAACCAGAATGATGCCATTTCCTCGAGTGAGAACGATTTCTCCGCCAAAATCCTCCATCTTTCTGTTTAATTTGTCGACTCGATACGTAAAACCAAAATGATGCCATTTCCTCGAGTGAAAACTATTTCTCCGCCAAAATCCTCCATCTTGTATGAATCCTCAGAAGAGTATTGCTTGATAGAATCTCCATCAACATTGTCTCTCTCATAATGGAAGTATGACAGAGAACAGAGTATTGCTTGATAGAGTCTCCATCAACATTATCTGTCTCATAATGGAAGTATGACAGAGAACAGAGTATTGCTTGATAGAATCTCCATCAACATTGTCTGTCTCATAATGGAAGTATCACAGAGAACAGAGTATTGCTTGATAGAATCTCCATCAACATTGTCTGTCTCATAATGGAAGTATGACAGAGTACCGTTACAGAAAAGAAGACAAATGCCGCGTGTTACGATGAGTCACCCAAGCCAGCCTGTCAGCCACGTTTATGACGCAATATGCACAGATTAGAAAGTCACCATATCTCATACAGTGTGACTGATTAACTGAAAACACTTAGGAGTAGTGCTTAAATATGGGGGGAATCGGGGGATACTCACTAGATTTTATCCAAAATAGAATCCACTAATTTTTTTTAAAAGTACATTTTGGTTTATTATTTTCAATAATGAACCTTTGGAATCGTCACGAAAAAAAAAAATTAACCCCCTCTCCAAATTTGATATTATACATTTCAAGGTAGGTACATAGAAACCAAAAATCGAATAAAAAAAAAATCCGTTTGTCCGCCGTACGCCGTGATAGGCATTTCTGGCAATTACCGTTGGCCAATTTGGATGAAATTTGGTATATAGGTCTAATCTGGGCTCTAATTGTGCCCCGAAACTTCCCGCATTAATTCTGTCTAAAAAGAGAATGAGTTTGGGTTCAATCAAATATACCGCTGGCGGTTCTTACCGCTTTAAAGCGGTTTTCATTTATCCTGTCTAAAAAGAGAATGGTATGAAACCGGATATCCACATTGACCTCACCCAGCCTGGGTTGGACCGGAAGAAAGGGGCCAACGATACGTGGTGTTCCCAAGCGGTCACCCATCCAAGTACTGACCACGCCCAACGTTGCTCAATCTCAGTGATCTATTGGAAACTGATGTATGCAACGTGTCACAGACGCTGGCTAAACATCCATTTAATTTTCAGTCAAGTGAAGATATACGAGTGGGAAACTTTTAACCTTCAATACCGAGTAGGTAAATGTTATGTGTTCAACGATTTAGACAAGAGGATTTTTCGGTAATATGGCCGCCCTTAACAAGAGTTTGATAATAATATTTTTTAAGGGAATCGCCGACACATTACCTCGTCAGTGTAGCACCTTCACACAAAGCATGAGCAAGCCAAGTAGGCCAAGGTAATCGCTCTATTCATATATCATGTCGGAACATAGGCCACCGAACAAATTGAATGCATGTGTAGAAGAAAAAAGAAGGTTAACGAGAAATTCATACAAGCGTGTATCAAGTGTATATTTATACGACACACACTTGCAGTGCAAGGCAAATCTGAACGAGAAGCAAGCCACATCTAGACAAATAGAGAGAAATTCAAACAAGCGTGGTGTATCAAGTGTATATTTATACGACACACACTTGCAATGCAAGGCAAATCTGAACGAGAGGCAAGCCACGTCTAGACAAATAGAGAGAAATTCATACAAGCGTGTATCAAGTGTATATTTATACGACACACACTGCAATGCAAGGCAAATTCTGAACGAGAAGCAAGCCACGTCTAGACAGATATAAAGAAATTCATACAAGCGTGTGTATCAAGTGTATATTTATACGACACACTGCAATGCGAGCAAATCTGATCAAGAAGCAAGCCACGTCTAGACAAATATAGAGAAATTCATACAAGCGTGTATCAAGTGTATATTTACACGACACACTGCAATGCGAGGCAAATCTGAACAAGAAGCAAGCCACGTCTAGACAAATATAGAGAAATTTACGGGACTGTACACTTTATGACAAGATATGTAAAAAAATTGCAAACAAACCAGATAATATAGGCATCGTAATTGCTTATATTCTGGGTTATAGGCAGAAAAATTGTAGACGTTAGAATATAAACAGCAAAACTGGGAAACCATAGGCAGCTAAAACTGGGAAACCATAGGCAGGTAAATTGTAGACGTTAGAATTCAAGCAGCAAAATTGAGGAAACCATAGGCATCTAAATTGCAGACGCCAGAGTATAGGCAGCAAAAATAAGGACGCCATAGGCAGCTAAATTGTGGACGCCAGAATATAGGCAGTAAAATTGAGGAAACCATAGGCAACTAAATTGCAGAAGCCAGAGTATGGGCAGCAAAAATGAGAACTCCATAAGCAGCTAAATTGCAGACGTTAGAATTTAAGCAGCAAAACTGGGGACACCATAGGCAGCTAAAGTGCGGACGCCAGAATATAGGCAGCAATATTGATGAAACCATAGGCAGCTAAATTGCAGACGTTAGAATTTAAACAGCAAAACTGGGGACACCATAGGCAGCTAAAGTGCGGACGCCAGAATATAGGCAGCAATATTGAGGAAACCATAGGCAACTAAATTGCAGACGTTAGAATTTAAACAGCAAAACTGGGGACACCATAGGCAGCTAAAGTGCGGACGCCAGAATATAGGCAGCAATATTGAGGAAACCATAGGCAGCTAAATTGCAGACGTTAGAATTTAAACAGCAAAACTGGGGACACCATAGGCAGCTAAAGTGCGGACGCCAGAATATAGGCTGGCCAGCAAAAATGACTTCAAGCAGTACATAACATTGAAAACATTACACACGATCCTTTTGTTTCGGATTTTTTAATTGCACCTAAATTTTCATTACAATTTCAGATGTACCAAATGCGAGAAACCCATAGCATTTGAACTAGCCATTTCTGGTATTTGATACTATTGCTAGAGTGTATAGGAGGGGCAAGGAACCATAATTATAAGAGTTTCGAGGATCGTTAAGGATGCCACCAGACAGCCACTTACTTCCATATCTTATAGCATATCACACATTGTTTATGTTTATATAAGCAAGGAAAAAACATATACACATGTTCTTATGGGAATCTTCAAACTGCTTCGATCATGCGTCAACAACGCCAAACTAGAGTCAGTGCGTGTCAACGTGCATAATAATATGTGAACACAATAAATCATAAAACATATAAAGGACAAAAGAAGGTGGTCGTGTTTTTTTTTTTTTTTTTTTTTTTTTTTTTTTTNTTTTTTTTTTTTTTTCTTCAAAAGATATTAAAGTTGAGGTCAGACACAACCTTGACAAAGATCTTAAGGTCTAACTTTTAAAGAAGAGCCATGACATTAAAGAGAAACACTTTGTGCAAAACATTGGCAACCAAAACGCAATATTAAACCAAATTTTAACAAACAGTGTGTATTTTGTAGTGATAGAAGTTTTTTTTTAATTTTCAGGTTTTTCCAGATATTCCACAGCCAAATATTTTGTGAGGTCACACAAAAGCAATGCAATAGAGAGGAGTGAGTATTACAGCAACTCTTGGAATTATAGAAACAAAATTTTGAATTTTTCAAACTTAAATTTAACACATTTCCAAGCCAACACGACTATTTTAACACGTTGAATACACCAGTTCCCGTCAGATCACTGAAGTTAAGCAACGTCCAGAAAGGTTTTACTTAGTGGGTGTCCCCGTGGGTTTTGCGCCTCGTGATGTTGGCTATTTTTCCGGATCAACCAGGGCTGGGTGAGGTCAATTTGGTTAGCCGGTTTGTACGTTTCCAGCCAATTGAGGGTAAAACTCCCGTCTCGAATAGACGACGTCGTTATGTAAAAGAAAAGGCCTTTCCATTCATTATTTATCCAGAGTAGTGTTATTCCAAGAAATTTAATTTACAAAAACACCAACTTTCAGAGTTTATTGTTGGTTTTCCGAAACCCGTAAAGTATTAACAACTTTAGAAAAGAATACAATACCTTGAACTTGCAAATTAAGATGGTACACAAAATATCATTTAACACCTCGTTCTCACTAGCACTTCACTATTTTTCAATATCATTTAACACCTCGTTCTCCCTAGCACTTAACCATTTATCATTTAACACCTCGTTCTCCCTAGCACCTCACCATTTATCATTTAACACCTTGTTCTCCCTAGCACTTCACCATGTATCATTTAACACCTCGTTCTCCCTAGCAATTCACCATTTATCTATTTAACACCTCGTTCTCCCTAGCAATTCACCATTTTTCAGGTTTCCAAAGATTGTTTACATTTACAATGAGGACTCTTATTGATAGGGAGAGGAGTCGATCAAGGAAAGGGATCAATTTCCTCAAAATCAAACCAGGCGTTCAGGAGTTATCTAATGAGTTGTCCAGGAGTTGTCTAATGAGTTGTTCAGGAGTTATCTAACGAGTTGTTCAGGGGTTGTCTAATGAGTTGTTCAGGAGTTATCTAACGAGTTGTTCAGGAGTTGTCTAATGAGTTGGTCAGGAGTTATCTAACGAGTTGTTCAGGAGTTGTCTAATGAGTTGTTCAGGAGTTATCTAATGAGTCGTTCAGGAGTTATCTAATGAGTTGTTCAGGGGTTGCCTAATGAGTTGTTCAGGAGTTATCTAACGAGTTGTTCAGGAGTTGTCTAATGAGTTGGTCAGGAGTTATCTAACGAGTTGTTCAGGAGTTATCTAATGAGTTGTTCAGGAGTTATCTAATGAGTTGTTCAGGAATTATCTAATGAGTTGTTCAAGAGTTATCATGAGTTGTTCAGGAGTTATCATGAGTTGTTCAGAAGTTATCACGAGTTGTTCAGAAGTTATCACGAGTTGTTCAGGAGTTATTATGAGTTGCTCAGGAATTATCATGAGTTGTTCAGGAGTTAGCTAATGAGTTGTTCAGGAGTTATCTAATGAGTTGCTCAGGAATTATCATGAGTTGTTCAGGAGTTAGCTAATGAGTTGTTCAGGAGTTATCTAATGAGTTGTTCAGGAGTTGTCTAATGAGTTGTTCAGGAGTTAGCTAATGAGTTGTTCAGGAGTTATCTAATGAGTTGTTCAGGAGTTATCTAATGAGTTGTTCCAGAGTTATCTAATGAGTTGTTCAGGAGTTATTATGAATTGTTCAAGGGTTATCATGTGTTGTTCAGGAGTTATCATGAATTGTTCAGGAGTTACCATGAGTTGTTCAGGAGTTATCATGAGTTGTTCAGGAGTTATCATGAGTTATCATGAGTTATTCAGGAGTTATCATGAATTGTTCAGGAGTTATCATGAATTGTTCAGGAGTTATCATGAGTTGTTCAGGAGTTATCATGAGTTGTTCAGGAGTTATCATGAGTTGTTCAGGAGTTATCATGAGTTATCTATAGCATCAATTTGTGCAGGCCACAAACAACCGTTAGAATAGGATAAATCAGAGTGTTAATAAAATACACCTCAATTCGTTTGTTCAATTTCTTGTTCTGAATTCTACAATGAAAAATCAGAATACAGGTTCCTGGGAATTTCATTTCTTTATTTCTGGCTCGATTCCCGACACTTTGAAAAATCCCCCCCTCCCCCCCCCAAAAAAAATAGGACAGATACTGTCCGCGTGGCCTGGACAAATTGATGCAATAGTGTTTAGGGAGATACAAAATTAACACACGACATGTGTGACCTACTTAATAATACGTTGAAATTATTTTAAAATTTAGGCAGTATATTAAGTTTATGGTATGTAAGCGTCTATGGCACGTTGAATACACCAGTTCCCGTTCGATCACTGAACTTAAGCAACGTCCGGCGAGGTTGTAGAGTGTGGGTGTTCACGTGGATTTGCGCCTTCGTGATGCTGGCTAATTTTCCGGCCCAATCCAGGCTGGGTGAGGTTAATGTGGGTAGCTGGTTTGCAAGTTTCCGGCGAATGATGGGTGGAACCCCCGTCTTGAATGATCAATAGATGTTAAAGAGACGTTAAACCAATTTTTTTTTTTTTTAAAAAAAAACAAAGTTTATGTAGTAAAGTTTATGTAGTTTATAATCAACAGGAATACACAAAATGGGCTCATATCACCACATCCGAAATTAGGAGGTTTGCCGCGAATTAGATCTAGGCGAACACAAAAAGGAGCTTTGCCCATTTGGTCGATAGAAACCCAGTGAGGAAATATTTTTCGCTTGTGGAATTATTCTGCAATATTCTCAGCTCAGGCGTATTTTACATTGTTTTTACAATTTGCGTAATAATTCTGAATTGCGATAGGAGCCACACAAACTCACATTAAAGTTCTGGTTTATTATTTTCAATAATGAACCTTTGGAATCGTCACGAAAAAAAAATACCCCCCCCCCNAAAAAAAAAAAAAAATTGATATACGTTTCAAGGTAGATTCAAAAAATCGAATTATAAAAATCCGTTTTTGGCCGTCGGCCGTACGCCGTGAGTGGCAAACACTTAGCGTTGACCGATTTGGATGAAATTTGGTATATAGATCCCATCTGGGTTCTAATTGTGCCCCGAAACTTACCGCATTAATCCTGTCTAAAAAGAGAATGGTAAGAGCCAGACTTCAAATTTAGTAGGTATGTGAAATTTAGGGTCCAATTATGCCCCAGATTTGGAATCGTCACGAGACCCCCCCCCTCAATTTTTTGCCCCCATCCCAATCTTTCCTGGGGGGAAAAGAGAATGGTAAGAGCCAGAGACTTCAAATTTAGTAGGTATGTCAAATTTAGGGTTCAATTATGCCCCAGATTTGGAATCGTCACGAGACCCCCCCCCTCAATTTGTTTGCCCCCATCCCAATCTTTTTTGGTGGGAGGGCAAAAAAGGTTTATTATTTTTTGCCAGAAAAATAATAAACCCTTGTGTCATATTGGCAGAGTTTTTTTTTCACTGCATCGCTAACTTCTCGATAGGTGAATTATTATCTGTCGAATAGGATTTAAATTGAATTTAAAAGTACATACAACTGTACCAACAAAGTTCCCTCTTTTTATTTAATAATTTTACTAGATTAAAAAAAAATTCCCCGCCCGCCAAAAAAAAAAAAATGGATATTTTGCGCTCTAAGAGTTTTGCGGTACGTTCTCGGAATAAAAGTGAAATAAGTAGATACTCTCCTTTTAGGGCAGAGTTCCTGAAAACCGCCACCAGTATACAGGGTGATTCAGGTTTTTTGTATCATGGGAATAGGAGTTGTAGAACATGAAAAAAGGTGTGACTTTTTTGTTTAAGCCTTAGTTTGGGAGTTATCGCTAAAAATGTGACTTTCTTTAATGAGCTCATCATAACTACTTTAAAAATGGTCCAATTTTCAAAAATTAAAATGATCTAAAAAGATCATTTTAAGCTACATTTATTTAGTTCACACATTGACTTTCTCCGAATCAATGTAACAAAATGGCGACCATTTGAAATTTTCAAATTTGATTTTCTCGAAAACCACTCCACGGATTTTTAATTTTTCTATATCATTTTCGTAGAAATAAAAAGCACTATACAAATATGAAATTTTACCATTTGAAATTGAAAATTTCAAATGGCCGCCATTTTGTTACATTGAGCAAGTCAATGTGTAAAACTAAATAAATGCAGCTTAAGATTAGCTTTTCAGATCATTTTAATTTTTGAAAATTGGAACTTTTATAAAGGAGTTATGATGAGCTTATCAAAAAAATCACGTTTTGAGCGATAACTCCCAAACATGAAAGAAAATCACGTTTTTAGCGATAACTCCCAAACTAAGGCCCAAACAAAAAAGTCACACCTGTAAAAAGTGATTCTTTTTTCATGTTCAACAACCCCTATTCCCTTGATACAAACAACCTGAATCACCCTGTATACGATTTCAACTACTGGGCCAATACCAACCCCGATTTTTGAGCATACAATAATACGACTTGAGCTTACTGCTGGCAGAACAAAACCCTTGCTAAGTAAGACAGTATTATAATGAGTCTATAATTAATTAAAAGTTTCGAGATACGACCTCAAAGTGACATAAAAAAAATTTCAAGGATTTTTCCCGCGATGTGTCACGCCGCACGCGACAAAAATCCCCAAAAATCCCACAACTATGGGACCCTACGGTTCTCCCCGGAGTCATATTCGGAGAAAGGAAATTAATATCTATGTTAGCCCCTGAAATACTTATTTCAATTATGCAATATACAATGTAAAAATATTCTCGCACTTCAAAAAGCAGTCCTCCTGGGTTTTTTTTTAGCCAAGCGGTCTATGGGCACGTTGAATACACCAGTTTCCGTTGGATCACTGAAGACAAGCAACGTCCAGCGAGGTTGTACCATGTGGGTGTTCACGTGGGTTCGCGCCCTCGTGATGCTGGCTATTCCCGACCTTATCCAGTCTGGGTGAGNCCCCCCTCTGAGGATAACGAAAAGTTTCGAGGACCAATTGGAGAAAATAGTTGATTTTAAGAGGAAAATGGAGAAAATAGTTGATTTTAAGAGGAAAATGGAGAAAATAGTTGATTTTAAGAGGAAAATGGAGAAAATAGTTGATTTTAAGTTAAGAGAAAAATGGAGAAAATAGTTCATTTTAAGAGGAAAATGGAGAAAATATTTGATTTTAGGAGGAAGAACGCTACCACAACAACAAATGGAGAAAATAGTTGATTTTAAGAGGAAAATGGAGAAAATAGTTGACTTTAAGAGGAAAATGGAGAAAATAGTTGATTTTAAGAGGAAGAACGCTACCACAACAACAAATGGAGAAAATAGTTGATTTTAAGAGGAAAATGGAGAAAATAGTTGACTTTAAGAGGAAAATGGAGAAAATAGTTGATTTTAAGAGGAAGAACGCTACCACAATAACAAATGGAGAAAATAGTTGATTTTAAGAGGAAAATGGAGAAAATAGTTGATTTTAAGAGGAAGAACGCTACTTCAACAACAAATGGAGAAAATAGTTGATTTTAAGAGGAAAATGGAGAAAATAGTTGATTTTAAGAGGAAGAACGCTACCACAACATCAAATGAAAAAAAATAGTTGATTTTAAGATGAAAATGGAGAAAATAGTTGATTTTAAGAGGAAAAACGCTACCACAACAACAAATGTAGAAAATAGTTGATTTTAAGAGGAAAATAGAGAAAATAGTTGATTTTAAGATCACAATGGAGAAAATAGTTGATTTTAAAAGGAAAATGGAGAAAATATTTGATTTTAAGAGGAAGAATGCTACCACTACATCAAATGGAGAAAATAGTTGATTTTAAGAGGCAAAAGGAGAAAATAGTTGATTTTAAGAGGAAAATGGAAAAATTAGTTGATTTAAGAGGAAAATGGAGAAAATAGTTGATTTTAAGAGGAAAACGGAGAAAATAGTGGATTTTAAAAGGAAAATGGAGAAAATAGTTGATTTTAAGAAGAAAAATAGAGAAAATAGTTGATTTTAAGAGGAAAATGAAGAAGATAGTTGATTTTAAGAGGAAAATGAAGAAAATAGTTGATTTTTAAGAGGAAAATGAAGACAATAGTTGATTTTACACAGCTACCACAACAACAACCCTCGCTATCTGAAGATAATATAATATTCTGAAGTAATACAAGAGCGCCACATGAACCTACTAAATGTCTGGTAAAAAAAAATGATAAAATAAAAATCAGGGTTTCCAGAAGCAGCCGGAGTGTACCACTGATAAGTATGTTCAAATAACAAAGGAGGAGTATTGAAAATGATTCACTGGAACGCATCAAACAGGCGCGGGGCGTACCCACTGATCACTCAACACTACAGTAAAATTCACGCAACGCTGGATTAGTCAAGTATGTTCGAATAACAAATGCCGATGATTCACTCGGACTCATCATATAACTGTATCTCGGTCATCGGAATTATAGTCATGCCACTACAAACAGTCTAGCAACAGCAGTGGTACCTTTGTCATCATATAACTGTATCTTGGTCATCGGAATAATAGTCATGCCACTACAAGCAGTCTGGCAACAGCAGTGGTACCTTTGTCATCATATAACTGTATCACGGTCATCGGAATTATAGTCATGCCACTACAAACAGTCTGGCAACAGCAGTGGTACCTTTGTCATCATATAACTGTATTTTGGTCATCGGAATTATAGTCATGCCACTACAAACAGCCTAGCAACAGCAGTAGTACCTTTGTCATCATATAACTGTATCTTGGTCATCGGAATTATAGTCATGCCACTACAAACAGTCTGGCAACAGCAGTGGTACCTTTGTCATCATATAACTGTATCTTGGTCATCGGAATTATAGTCATGCCACTACAAACAGTCTAGCAACAGCAGTGGTACCTTTGTCATCATATAACTGTATCTCGGTCATCGTAATTATAGTCATGCCACTAGAAACAGTCTAGCAACAGCAGTGGTACCTTTGTCATCATATAACTGTATCTCGGTCATCGGAATTATAGTCATGCCACTACAAATAGCCTGGAAACAGCAGTGGCACCTTTATTAGAGGGCTCCAACACTGAAAAGAGCAGTGGCCCCTTTGTTGGAGGGTTCCAACACTGGAAACAGCAGTCGCATCTTTGTTGGAGGGTTCCAACTTAACTGGAGGTTGTACTCAAGTAAAGGGTGAGGCCCGGAAATGCCCTTTTTTGAAAATGCTCCTGTATCGCAACGAAAAATCGTAGGTTGACGGAGCTAGTTTCCCTGGACGCAAAACTCAGTTGTTCTGATTTTGAAATAGTGTGCAGTGGTCAAGAACGTGTTTTCGTAATCCGAGATTTTTGGTTCAACGCCATGGTGGTGTTGATTTAATTTTATCAACCCCTCAAATATTTTAAGATCAGAACAACTGAGAGCAAGAAAGGAGTGTGATGGTACACAGATTATTGACGTTCTTTTTTATATCAGTTGTTTTTAAATTATTGCGAGAAGTATATTTTGGGTGAGGTGAATATTGCTACTCTTGACGTCCTTTTTTTACACGAAGTGTTTTTTTGTGGGATATCACTAATTTTTGATTTAGATAATCGTGACTTTCTCTTTAAAATTAAATTAAAAGAAAACAGATGCAAATATATCTACTACATTTTTTATGAATTACTATATACTCGTAGACTTTCATTCCATGTGATTAAATAACTTTTTCCGTCGATGAAAAAGGTAAATTTTACTGTTACCATGGGCGTAGGAAGGGGGGGGCAGCTGGGGGCAGCTGCCCCCCTAGAAATTCCCAAGAGTATGCAGCACGGAAGGGGCAACTTAAATTTACACTAGATAAAATGATTTTTGGAAGCAAAAAAGTCATCAAGCACCGGAATACTATAAATGCCGCATCTTGTCCCTAATCCAACAGCCCTACTGTGAACAATCAAATGTAACTGTGGCAACCTTGTCGTATCGTTTGGACTGTCATCATTTGTGTCGGCATTTTGATTGTTTTCGGGTATCGCGGTCGCAGTCTGCCACATTCTTCTTGTCTCCAAGCGATCACTACCGGCTCGCATGCTGTCACTTCTAGCGGTGGCTCCAGAGGTGCCTTAAGTGCCCCCAGGAGGTAGCGTTTTTCAGAGGTCTGAATAAAAATTCTTTTTTCTCCATTGGGAGATCGCAGTTGATGTTCATGTGGTATTTAAATTTTACCACACTACTTCCTGGGACGTTACTGATACTTGTAACTATCCAGAGATCATCAACCACTTGCTCGGGCCCTGGTGTCGCCCCCCCCCAATAACTTAATCATCAGTTACCCCTGGGGGTTTATTATTAAATAAGTAACGATTTACTTTATCGACCCCCACCCCCTTCCCCCAACATGAAGATCTCACCTGCCCCCTCCTAGGCCAGATGCTGGCTACGCCCTTGACTGTTACATTCTTTATTGAACAAAGATTTGGTTTCTCAACAATTTCAAATAGTGTCTCTATCTATTATATTTGTGTACCAACATTAGCAATATCAGTTGAAAAACCATAATAACTTAATGAATGAAAACCAAAGAGAGACAACCTCTTGAGAAAAATTATCAGTCATCCGGGTAGGTACTCGGCAAGAA
>CM022881.1:26371921-26396942 GCA_012654025.1 Pachypsylla venusta | reverse complement strand
GTGTGTGTGTGTGTGTGTGTGTGTGTGTGTGTGTGTGTGTGTGTGTATGTATCACTAATTGTTTGGACAAAACGGTAAGAGATATCGAAAAATTGATGAGAATAGACCCCCCCAAAACCATAGGCTAAAAAATATCAAAATGCAAAAATGTTGAACCATTTTCGAGTTACGCCCGATCTTTCGATTTTTGACCGAATTAAAAAGATATCTTAAATTTTGTCGCGATAACATATCAACTCAAAGCGAGAAAGTTTTTGTGGTCTTTTTAACCTTAATTTAGAACACAGTTTGCAAAAAACGGTCCAACCGTTTTCAAGTTATGGCCGTTTTTCCAATTTTTGTAAGGGGAATCATAACATACTATTAGCATGGGAACGGCCATGCCTCTAAGGCGCCAAACTATAGGCCGTAGCGAAGCACGGGCGAAACAGCTAGTTTTATAATAAGACATGGCCATAGCGAAGCACAGGCGAAACAGCTAGTTTTATAATAAGACATGCCACTGCCTTATTATTTTTGAGTGATTGACATGGTTCTGAGGGCCCATGTCAATTATTAGCCACCAAGATGTATGATGACAATTATTAAATATTGATTAATTCATTTCGTATAATGAGTACGAAATAAAAGAAAATCTGGGGGATTTGCAGGTCCACAGATGGTCACACATTAATTTCATCAAATAGCACCCAAAAAAACTTATCAAGAGAGTGGCCGTTCCATACAATTGGATAGTATACGATGACGCGAAGATTGGGAATGATTGCTAGAAAAGTCTATATTAGGAACCTGATATCACCACAGGCTAAATTACACACATCGTATCGTAGGTTGGGTCACGAGTAGGTTAGTCATCCTTGTGTGTGTGTGTATGTGTGTGCGGTAATCCATCTCTTTAAACTTTCTCCTTATGGGAAGTGAATAGTATGACGTCATCACTGAGTGTTTCATTAGCACTATAGGGTGCTCCAGAAATCAATGAGTGTTTCATTAGTACTATTCTGAACAATAGGGTGCTCCAGAAATCAATGAGTGTTTCATTAGCACTATTGAGTGTTTCATTAACACTATTCTGAACAATAGTGTTTCATTAGCACTATTCTGAACAATAGTGTTTCATTAGCTCTATTCTGAACAATAGGGTGCTCCAGAAATCAACGAGTGTTTCATTAGCACTATTCTGAACAATAGGGTACTCCAGAAATCAATGAGTGTTTCATTACATTAGCACTATTCTGAACAATAGCGTTTCATTAGCACTATTCTGAGCAATAGAGTGTTTCATTAGCTCTATTCTGAACAATAGGGTGCTCCAGAAATCAATGAATGTTTCATTAGCACTATTCTGAACGATAGGGTGCTCAAAAAATCAATGAGTGTTTCATTAGCACTATTCTGAACAATAGGGTACTCCACAAATCAATCATTAGTATGACGTCATCAATGAGTGTTTCATTAGCACTATTCTAAACAATAGGATGCCCAAGAAATCAATCATTATTTGTAAAAATCAACTAATAAGCGTAGCCACGGACTTTTTGAATTGAAGTTTTAAGCGTCTTTAATAAAAATATTAACTTCATTATATAATAAAACTAGCTGTTTGCCCGTGCTTCGCTACGGCCTCCAGCTGAAAGACGCTTAAAAAACGCCTTAGAGGCATGGCCGTCCCCGTGCTTATATGTAGTATTCTATGATTTCCCTTTAAAAAATTGGAAAATCGGCGAGAATTCGAAAAACGTTGGACATTTTTTAGTTAACTATGTCCTAAATTAAGGTTTAAAGGGCCACCTAAAATTTTCTCGCTTTGAGTTGTCGCGACAAAAATTAAGATATCGGACCGTGACCGGCTGAATTTGGTCAAAATTCGAAAATGGTTCAAAATTTTTGAATAGTGATAAATAATTTATCTAGAGTTTCAGGCTATGGTTTTTAAGGGGTCAATTTTTTGATGTCTCTTACCGTTTTGGCTAAACAATTAGTGATACATACACACGTTTATCGTTACATTATATTACAGATGGACTAGCTGTTTCGCCCGTGCTTCAGGGTTTATTATAGAAATCTGACACCCCCAGCTATTCATGAGACTGATAGCAATTATCATTTCGATCTTTGTTTGGATCTATTGTGACCCCACAGGACAGTTGGGGGCAGGATTTATTATAGGAATCTGACATCCCCAGCTATTCATGAGACTGATTGCAATTATCATTTCGACCTTTGTTTGGATCTATTGTGACCCCATAGGACAGTTGGGGGTTGGTAGGAATCTGACATACCAGGCTAAAATCTGTAACTCAACGATATCCTTCCTAGCGATTTTTTTGAAAACTAGCGATTTATTTGATGGGTGATTTGTCCATTGACCTAACAGTACGTTGCACAATATTAAAAATAACATGACAGAATTCAAGAATCTTCATTGGTGCTTTGAATAATTTGATGGTTGGAATTAAATCATGAAGTAGAACAGTTTGATTTTTTTACCCCCCTAGGTCAAAACCAAGCCTGCATGGTGCCAGTGTGATAAAGGTAATAGACTTTAGTTCGCTTATCCCGTGATCATGAATAGTAAAGTTCAAGCATGATTTGCTTCTGGCACTAACGCATAGAGCTTAGAGAAGCTTCAAGGAACGTCCAGAAATGCACCACAATGAGCAGATGTTGACCCAAAACCACTTTTAATGATTAAACGAGGTGAGGTCTCGTTTTAACTCCACAATTTTTTATTGACCATCTGTTCGTTCCACGGTATGTCTCATTCGCTTGTTAAGTTTATAAAAAACTTGGTACGGTCAAATATAACTTACATGAAAAAAGCTGAGTAGTTTATGAGATCTATCCACAGTTCACAGAATTAATTTTCTAGGAGCATGGAATCAGGAAAAAAGTGTAAAGGAAGACGCATTAACCCCGTAAAGTGGCAATTGAATGTAGCAAATACTATCTTTTGTAATAAATAGGTATATCTATGAAACTGAGGTAATATGATGCTGCTATGGACATAAAAATTGAATTAATTCATTTAGAGATTACACTCTGAAGTCCATGTTTGTTCTGTTAAGGAATTGTTTAGTGGACCCGCCAATGAGAAAAACACATTCTGCCCCGTGGCAGCCATAAAACTCGTCCAAAACGAAATTAATCATCGAAATATCCAAGGAAATCAAACTAAAAATGAACAGACGAAATAGAACACTGATTGTAAACAAATACCTTGATTCACATTCCTATCACCCTAATGAACTCCATATGGACTTTGAGCCATTTCAAGTCTCATTAAAACTTACCTTTGATTTCAAATTTAGTCAGTGGTGGAGGCTCGGTTTGAAGATTAGATCTTTTTCTTTCGTCAATATTTACATTCTGAACATCTTGTTTTTGTTGTTCTTCTTGTAATTCTAGAAATTTGGCAGCTTCCAGCAGAGTTTCCAAACATAGTCCACTCATTTTAAAACTAAGAAGTATAAAATCTCTTGAATATAAATTATTTTATTTTTTGACAAATTGAAAGGTACAAACGAAAGATTGTAAGAAAACAAATTTTTTGGTAAAAATTACACACAATTTTAAAAACAAATTAATTACCTTGGGAATGAAGACTTTAATATCAAACAATATGCTACAAAATAGTTAAATTTACACTCTTATAGAGCACACAGATTTTAAAAGAAAAATGACGAAAATATATTAAACTATTTTTAAAATTTTATTCATTACAAATTATTTACAATAAAAAGAGAGAAAAATATCATCACAGATAGGTTTTAAAAATAGGTAAAACAAAGATTTTAAGATTTTACAACACTGGAAATGAAATCTGAAGAATCTTGAAACAAAATATATTTCATATAGGTATATTTTTGTAATATATAATAATAAATACTTTAATTATAAATAAATAATTTTCTTAAAATTAAATTAAATGAATAGTGAATATAATTTTCTATACAAATCAAATTTTTAACCATTCCCGTAAAATAAAAAGCGCTAATTCGGAGACAAAACAAAAGGACACAAGCTACCCGTATATTTACTGCGCATTTTGATTTGCATGTTTCCCAGTCACGTGTTTAGATTATGATTTTTTTCAACCAATCAGAAATAGCCATGTGAGGTGGATACTATTCGAGCATGCGCAGAAGATACTCTCATGCCATGTGCTTTTTGTTGCTTACTCATTAATACTGATAGAAACATTGTTATCACTTTCTCTTTACTTTTGAATTTACGACATAAGCAAAGATCTTAAGATGATACAATGAGAGAAACGATAATAGTTGATGATGGCAATACAAAAATATTAACTTTTAAATAAATTAAATTAAAACAGAACACTTACCAAAAATAGTATTTATTTTAATTTATGAAGAAACTATTTTCGAATCATGCGATTCATCATCATTCTAGTCGAGTCTAAGGATGGAAGTTGACTCATGCCATCCTTAGACTCGAGTCAACTTCCATCCTTATACTCGACTAGAATGATGATGAATCGATTGATTCGAAAATAGTTTCTTCATAAATTAAAATAAACATTTTTTTTTGGTGTCTTGTTTTTTAATTTATTTAAAAGTTAATATTTTTAACACTTATAATTAACATGTTATTCAAAGATTTAAATCAATACAAAAATACATTAATACTAGCTGTTAGCCCGTGCTTTGCTACGGCCTGTAGCTTGGCGTCTTAGAGGCTTGGCCGTTCCCGTACTAATCTTCTAATATATAAAATTCTCGTGTCACAGTGTTTGTTACCATACTTCTCCAAAACATTTAGGCGTATAAAAAATACATAAAAACCTATTCGCAGACCTACCGAATGTATTGAATTTCATTAAAATCGGTTAAGCCGTTTTTGAGGAGTAAGGTAACAAACACTGTGACACGAGAATTTTATATATTAGATTGTGATCTAGGTGTTTATTCTCGATCCTCAAATCATAAGTTCGAAATAGCTGCTTACATAATCAGAGGTTTCATTTGGGCGGGGGGCAATTGCGCCCCCCCCCCCCGCCTAGATTTCAGATTCACTATAAAAAATATGAATTCAATATCATAATTATGAAGGGGAAAAGAGTAAAAACCTATCTGCGAACAACCACGGGTGACGAGCGTTTATCGTGGCTCCTTTCAATTGCCATCGAAAAAGAAGAAATCAAGAATATGCTTCTAGACAGCCTTGTTGATAACTTTGTGGCAATGAGAAATAGGAGGTATCCCCTTATGCACTAATGTAAAATAAACATGACATGACACATTAACAAGTATGAAAATTTCATGATTTTGCTTTCATTTCATTAAGCTTTACCCCCTATTAAGGTTTGAAATCCTTACACTCCAGCCTCATGGGCTTTTTGTGTATTGGGGTTAAACTTATTTCTCTAGCTAAGGTTCAACAGCTGAGAGAGTTTGATAAGTCTTCTCACCAGATTGTTTTGGACAAGTTCCTCTCTGAGGTTTAGTGACCCGATGATACTCACTCTCCAATTGAGTAGGGCATTGCAATCAAAGATCACATGAGAGGCTGTTTCCTCTTCCTCTCCACATAGTGTACACAGAGGGTTTTCTCTGAAGATTCCCATATTGGGCATATTGTGTAGTTTCTGGGACCACAATGACCCGTTTTTAATCTAGTGACCAGTCTCATTTGTTTTCGACTTAAACCAAGGAAATCAGCAGTTAGAGATTTTGATGGTTCTGCCATCATTTGTTTGCTGTGTCGTTGTCCTGAGGTTTTAGTCCAGTGAGACACATGACTCTCCCTCATACATTGTCTCACCGAAGTGCGTGCTTCAGTTTTGCTGAAGATTGCCGGTTCAGGACCAATAAAGAGGGTCTCGGGCCCCTTCCTCGCCAACTGGTAATTTCCTGCAATCCCCTTATGTCCTGGTACCCACTCAAGGTATACCTTGTTGAGCTAGCCCAGTTCCGTTAGGGTTTGCAGGCACTCCCCGGTTAGCTTCGATCTACTCTGGAAACTACTAATAGCCTTTATAGCTGCTTGACTATCAGAAAATATATGTATTTCTCTAGGTGTGTGTAGCCCCTCCTTAAGTTTTCCCGTGCACAAACAGCTATGGCCTGTATTTCGGTCTGGTACACACTAAGAGGAGGTTTTGCTGATCATATAGTCACTGCCCATCACTAATATGGTATTGTGCACTAATTTTGTTATTTTGGCATGCCCAATGCCCATGGTCCTGGGTTTCCTAAATATCATTTTTCTGCAACTCATATGTTCCCATTCTCCTTAACATAGATATCCAGTAGCAGAAGGTTCAGCATGGTTTCCATTCCTGCAGTTGGTGTGGTTTTCATTGCACTGATAATGTACAAGCAGGCAGCCGCAGGAGTCCCCCAAGGTTCTTCTGGGCTTGTACCTGCTCCACCTTTGGACACCACACTAAGCCTTCATACATAACCGTGGGTCTTATCACCGCACAGTATAGCCAGGCCATTATGTGCGGCTTTCCAAACGTTCTTCGGGTTATCATAAAAGCCCGTTTGCATTTGTCAATAGTTTTGGAGAGGTGAGGGTTCCAGGTTAGCTTGGAATCCAAGGTGACGCCCAGATATTTTACCTCACCCCCCCCCCCATTACCAGAATCTCCCCAAAGAAGGTTGGCGGTTTTAAACCTTCCAATTTTCTTCTTCGGGTAAATGGAACAAAGGTAGTTTTCGTTGGGTTGACCCTCAGGTTGACCTCGCCATACCATTCTTCCACCAGTTTCAAAGCCGACTGCATCACATCCGACACCGTGATGATTTTGCTTAATATAGAATAGAGTTGTTTGTGACGACCAATCCACAGGTGTATAGAGATTGAGGGAAAGGGAGAGAAAAGAAAGGAAAAGAGATAGAAAGAGAAAAAGATGAGAGAGAGATGAAAGACAGAATAAAAGGGAACGAGATAAAAAGAGAAAGATGAGAGAACAAGAAGGAAAAGAGAGAGGTAGAAACACACTACGGAGGACTCAAATTTCAATGAAATTTGGCAGATTGTGGGTTTATTACTTTCAATAATAAACCAAAAGTTTGGAAACGAGCACGACTTTCAAATAGACTATTTATGTTATTTGAGTTGAATCTGAGTAAGCATTGTTCTATACACGTATGTAGTACAAAAGTTGCACATGATAATGCCCTGTTGCCATGTTTAATTCGTAACTTGTACTCATAGAACATTAAAGAGAGAGAGTGAGTAATTATTGTATATGAATTACTTGAATGCCCCTATAATCCATGTGTGTACTTGCACTGCACATAATTGTGCAGGCCCGTATTAGGGATGGGATTTTCGACTCACGTAGATGAGCCGATATGACTCGACTCGACTCACCAATATGAGTCGATCTCGATCTCGACTCTTATCGAGTGACAGTTTTCAAAAACGCCTTATTTGATCAGAAAGACATAATAAAACCAATTGACAAAAGGGGCATTTACCAAATAAACGACCCCAACTTCGGCGAATACATTAAAAAGACATCACAATCAATCGTCACTAGAATAAAAGAACATTTCCCTTCAGTAAACAACAAACACACGGAAAAATATTTCTCCCTTTATGATCCTTATCAGCCAACAAAAAAAAGCTACTCGTAAGTCGACTCTTTGAAGAGTCGACTCATTTCAAAAAGATGTTCGACTCGTGAGTGAGTCGAGTCGTGAGTCGACTCGTGGATGACTAGCCCATCCCTAGCCCGTATTATTACGAGAAGTATGTCGGGGAGGATCGAGGATGACGATATTACCCACAGTTCTCGAAATTTGGAAACCTAACATCGTTCATAATAGTGATTTTGATTGCATTGTCGTAAACTTTTGGGGGGGGGAGTAGTGAGGGGGTGGGGCAATTACACCCAAATAATCCCCACTCCCCATTTCAGAAACGTTTTTTTTAAAAAAAACTCATTTTTTTAAAAAAAAAATAAATACCTCGCACGATTTCTGCCTCTAGGTCACTCATTTTTTTTCTCAGAAGTAACATTTTAAATGATAATTTTATTGCAATAGTCTTAAAGAAGACCTAGGTACGAACAGTTTCATAATAGACCGAAGTTAGGAAAATTACCTGAGGGCCATGGTGAGTGTATTCACAGGATTACGCATGTGAGTCGTAGAAAAACAAAAGGTTCCGGATTTTTAGAACTAACGGTTTGAAAAACACAACACCCTTTAGCTAAAAGTCCCAGGCGTGTTTTTTTACTTCATTTTTATATACAGGGTGTCCCAAAAGTCCGAGACCACCTGAATATCTTTTGAACGGCTTTATGTGGAGTTTTGAAATTTTGCATGGTATTATATCCCAAATTAAACCATCTGACGGTGTGAACAATTTTTTCCGGGGCGGCTCCCATGTGGACCCAGGGGGTTAAAGTTTTGTTTTTTAAATACAAACCCACATCTTGTGATACATTTTCAGAAAGACAATACAATTAAAAGTGCTTTGCAAAAATATTTACACGCCTAGCGTGTTTGATTTCAAAATGGCGGCCATTTGAAATTTCCAAGATATGCAATGGGATATTGAATGATTGCATAGGACACCAATGTGGAGGAACCTGCTTTTTAGACATAATTCGATTATTTTTAGAAATAATTCTCCTAGTTTTAGACACTCTTGGAAGTCATATCTTGGCAATATCAAATGGCGGCCATTTTGAAATCAAATACGCTAGACGTGTAAATTTTTTTTGCAAAGTAGTAATAATTCTATTTTCTTTCTGAAAATGTATCATAAGATGGAGGTTCGTATTTAAAAAAACAAATGTTGGGCCCCCTGGGGGCCACATGGGACTCGCCCCTGAAAAATTGGTCACACCATCAAGTGGTTTAATTTGGGATATAATACCATGCAAAGTTTCAAATCTTCACATAAAGCCGTGCGAAAGATATTCAGGTGGTCTCTGACTTTTGTGACACCCTGTATATTAAAGGACGGAGATCTGGACTGAACAAAACAATTCTGTACTATTAATACGAGACCATGGGCAATAGGACGGAAGATAATAATTTTTTTAAAAAATGATGTCGCTCTTAATTAAATAAATAAACCTTTTTTGGGGAAAATCAGAAATTTCAAAACATAATCCCAAATCAGCCTTGAGCTGAGGTATTCTTGTTGTTATCATTACTATTTGTAAGTACAACTTTTTCATGTTTTTACTTTATCTTCCCATATACGAAGTATAGGGAAGTAAACAGGGTGTCTACCAGACTGGAAATCCTGGAATACCTGGAATTGTCAGGGAATTTTAGGAGACTGGAAATGTCAGGGAAAAGTCAGGGAATTTAGGAAGAAACGCCGAAAAAACGCCAAAAGTCAGGGAATTTTTCAAATTGCGATTTTTTTTATCTCAATGGCCAATTTTATGCGTGAACATGCTTATCCTGAAAAATTTAGCCTGCGGCGCTTATTATCGTTTTCCTCTAAAATTTTGGTATACATGTTTAGGGTATGAAGGAAATTTGCCGTACAGTTTTTGGGGGTCCTGGGCCCAAATATTGTGTTTTTTGAAGTCAGATGGGGGAGACAAAATCTTGAGAAAGTACACTGGAAAATCTGGAAAAGTAGACTGAAAAACCTGGAAAAGTCAGGGAATTTCACTTTGACGATTTGGTAGACACCCTGAGTAAAGTATGGTATTGGTGAAAAATTTCGATGTCGTTCTTTTTACTTTTCAGGACGAATTATGACGACTACATTCCACACATTCCACAAAATGGATGTAGAAAAAATGTGTGTCCATCCATCCCTCCGTCCGCAAAAATCGTGTTCGCGCATCTACAGCCTTTATTATTTGTCCGATATTGATTACATTTGGCCACAATGTTCTTTGAGGCCATAATTCGAGCCGAAACTTTAATATTGGAGATAGGGGTCCATTTATGGGTCAAAAGACACCATTTGACATTTTGGGGTGTTTCTCTAGAATCTAAACGGCAAGTCCGATTTTGATGAAATTTAAAACAGAAACCCTTTGTTATTTGTTACATATCATCCACAAATTTTCGGCCTAATGGGGATATCTTCATCTGGGGGCACTTTAGGTCACCAAACCTCAAATTCGGGTCACTTATCTGAAAGCGGCAAAAGAGCTCCAATTTTGATGAAATTTAAAACAGAGCCTGTTTGTATCATATCATCCAAAAAAATTTGACCTCATAAGGCTATTTTCATCGGGGGGCAGTTTAGGATACCAAACGTCCAATTTGTGTAACTTCTCTAAAAGCGGCAATATCACTCCAATTTTGCCGAAATTTAAAACAGAGACTCTTTGTAACATATCATCCGCAAATTTTGGACTTCATAGGGCTATCTTTATCTGGGGGCACTTTAGGGCACCAAACCTCAATAACGCCATACATATAACGCCAATTTTGATGAAATTTAATACAGACACTCTGTGTAACATATCACCGACAAATGTTTGGTCGTAGGGGGCTATTCCATCTGGGGTTTCTTTATTAGAGCACCAAACCTCAAATTCGGGTCACTTCTCAAAAAGTGGCAATATAGTAGATACGGAACTCTAATTTTGATGAAATTTAAAACAGATAATCTTTGTATCATATCGTCGACAAATTTTGGGTTTCATGGGGCTACCCTAATCTGGGGGCCCTTTAAGGCCTCAAACCTCAAGATCGGGTCACTTTTCCAAACCTGGCAATATAATTACAATTTTGAAAAAATATGTTTTTGCATTAAAGAGCTGCGACAACAGCCGAAGGCTGCCAATTCTAATTAAATTAATATTTGACTAAAGAGCTGTGTTAACAGCCAAAGATTGCAAAATCTAATTAAAATATCCTTTTGCACTAAAGGGCTGCGACAACAGCCGAAGGCTGCCAATTCTAATTAAATTAATATTTGACTAAAGAGCTATGTTAACAGCCGAAGATTGCAAAATCTAATTAAAATATCCTTTTGCACTAAAGGGCTGCGACAACAAGCGAAGGCTTCCAAGTTTATATTAACTGTAGACTAAAGATAGTTTGACTCAAGGTTAGATACAGTTGTTCTTTTTACATTTGATTTGCCCTCAAGCTTGAAGAGTCTAAGCAGATAGCTACTCATATGTTATTATACCTGTTATTATTCAGGTACACGGTACACGAGTGTGTATTTTATTTATTCTGAAATGAGGAGGTGAACACTTTATTTTTTAAAGGCCGTAGAATATAAACAACCTCTCTCCCAGTTTGACCCAATATGATATAATTACCTATTTCTAGGACAGGGTTTCAAGGGTTAACCCCCCCCCCCCGATTTTTTTAAAAAGGTTTGATTTTTCCTATAATGTCTATATGGTAAAACTCCCTTCACATGACCCACCCCACCCCCCGAAATAAAATCCTAGATACGGGCCTGCCTATTTTATTTATAGTAAGAAAAAATATACTTTTCATATAGACATTATAGGAAAAATCAAACCTTTTTAAAAAAATCGGGGGGGGGTTAACCCTTGAAACCCTGTCCTGGAAATAGGTAATTATATCATATTGGGTCAAACTGGGAGAGAGGTTGTTTATATTCTACGGCCTTTAAAAAATAAAGTGTTCACCTCCTCATTTCAGAATAAATAAAATACACAGTCGTGTACCGTGTACCTGAATAATAACAGGTATAATAACATCTGAGTAGCTATCTGCTTAGACTCTTCAAGCTTGAGGGCAAATCAAATGTAAAAAGAACAACTGTATCTAACCTTGAGTCCTAAACAAAACTCAAACTATCTTTAGTCTTCAGTTAATATAAACTGACAAGGGGAATCAGAACAATCCCAGGATTTTGACCCGAAAATTACCCGATGAAGATGTTATTTATAAGCAGATTATGTAATACTAGCTGTTTTCCCGTGCTTCGCTACGGTTACAAAATTCAACAACAATTTCGAGATCGCGAAATTAAATCTTCTCAATTTTAGATTTTTGGTGGAACCGACCCCAGAGTGTACACGGCTCCTATTTAGAAAATTCAATATTTTACTCAAAGATATTACTTTTTGCACAGCGGAACACCTTCGTATAAAATTTCAGTTTTCTCGCTCATCCCGAAGTGATATTTCTTAACTATGGGTTTTTGGTGGAACCGACCCCCCAGAGTGAGCACCACTCCTAGTTACAAAATTCAATATTTTATTCAAGGATATGATTTTTTGTACTTCGTTACACCTTTCTATCAAATTTCAGCTTTCTCGCCCATCCCGAAGTGGTACTTCTCAATTCCGATTTTTTGGTGGTGAAAACAGTCCATAAATCGGTAAAAACCGGAAATTTTCAAATTTTATATTTTTTATGGGATCCTTATATACTGTTTTGGGGGGGTCTATTCTCGGTAATTTTTCGTTATCTCTTTTAGTTTGCCCAGAAAAAAATTTCAAAAAGACCCGCTAAATAACGTCATTTTTGGCGGTAACTTGCTCCCACTTGAAGTTTATTTTTTTTCCTTTCTTATTACGCACCTACATACTAAAAGGGACCTGTGTGCCATGTTTCAAGTCTCTAATTTTAGCCATCGTGGAGCTACGTTGATTATCAGTCAGTCAGTACGTCAGTATACCAACTGGGCTTTGCGTTTTATAAGTATAGATGAATTAGAAGCCTCCGTGGCAGAGTGTGCACCACACTCGGCTTGCACTAGGAGGAACCGGGTTACAATCCAGCGCATCATACATCTGAGGCTGTTAAGTGAATTTAATTTTTAATATTCTTTTTTGTATATTTTACAGTTTATGGCCGATTACTTCCGATCGATATTGGCCATATTTGTTAATCAAAAATTCTACTTGATCTGGTTGTGTTTGAGTGTAACTCAGCCTCCTACTTATACCAATATTTCGTTCAGCTAACGATCATACCACGTTGAATACACCAGTTCCCGTCAGATCACTGGAGTTAAACAACGTCGGACGTGGTCAGTACTTGGAAGGGTGACCGCTTGGGAACACCACGTATCGTTGGCTCATTTTTCCGACCCAACTTAGGCTGGGTGAGGTCAATGTGTGTAGCTGGTTGGCAAGTTTCCTGCGAATGGGGGGTAAAACCCCCGTCTTGAATGACCAATAGATGTTAAAGAGACGTTAAGCCAAATTAGAAAAAAAAAAATGTTTCGTAATTTGCGGGCGATGAAGCACTTTGGGAGCGAATATTTTCGGCAGGTATCCCCAAGTAGAGGGGGCCTCTTACTGTATAACCATAAATATTCACGCTTTATCTTGCCAAAGGGGGGGGCGACCACCCCCCAACTCCCTTTAAATCCGCCCCTGCAGCCACTGCTTGACTGATTATTGATACAACCGTTTCTTGATTCAAAAAACTTGACTAATAGAAATCCGTCTGGATTATTGTTACATCATTTCACATTTGAGATTACCGTATACTTACTTATTTAATTCCACATTTTTGCATATAGTGTAAGGAAATCTTGGAAACCTGTGTAACATTGTAAATATATGTTTTCCTTGCATATATTATATGCGAAGATACCTATGCGCATCAGCAAGCAGGGCCACCGGGAGGGGAGGGTGACGGGGGTAAAATCCCCGTGCCCGAGGTTTTGGAGGGATCCTTGAGAATTTGTTCATTTTAGTAAAGCGGCCGGTAATTTTTTAGTCCCGGACCTGAATTTTCTCTCGGCGGGCCTGTCAGCAAGTAGAATGTGGCTATCTGAGAGCACCCGAATGCTATAGGAATTATAGGATCGCTCTTTCTTTCCGTCTATTCAAATTATCGAACCCAGTGAACAGTGAAATGACAAATGAATTATCAGTGATTTTTTTTAATTTGGCTTAACGTCTCTTCAACATCTATTGGTCATTCAAGACGGGGGTTTTACCCTTCATTTGCTGGAAACTTGCAAACCAGCTACCCACATTGACCTCACCCAGGCTGGGTTGGGCCGAAAAAAAGAGCCAACGATACGTGTTGTTCTCAAGCGGTCACCCATCCAAGTACTGACCAAGCCCGACGTTGCTTAATTTCATTAATGACGGGAACTGGTGTATTCAACGTGGTATGATGGCTATATCAGTGATTGAAACTTAAAGTAATAATTGTGGCAGATGGCAGCACTTTACGGAATTGTTTTAAAATCATCTGATTTTAAAGAGAAATAAATTTCCCGTTTCTTATACGGTAAAATCTAGAGATGGCATATCGTTCAAAAATATATCGATATATCGAATTTCACATATATCGATACACAAATATATCGATATATGAGAAATATATCGATATATCGCCGGTTTCAAAAGGACAAGTAGGCTCTCCCAAAATAGCAAACTTCGAGCAAAAAAATATTACTTCAAATTTTATCGCTATAGTAAGAACATTGAGAAATACCTAAATTAGTGTACATATTGAACGATATATTGTGAAAAATATATCGATATATGAAACGATATATCGTGAAAAATATATCGATACATCGGTAAAAATTATATCGTTATATATCGATTTTCGATATATCGTGCCATCCCTAGTAAAATCGTACCTTGCACCGTCGCGTCGTCCTGTTAAAATTTTCCATAATGTTTGTTATCAGTTATCATAATATTAATATCTGTTTTGTTATCACCAAATTTTATTTTTCTTTAAATAATAAATTGATATGTGTTATAAAAGGAAAATTTTAGTATCCTTATCAGAAGACAGTGTGCTCGTCAAGTCGTGTGTCGTATTATTTGGTGTTTCTGTTATCAATTAAATATTCCAGTGAAATGTTTGTAACTAATCTTTTGTTTACATTTCATTTTTTTGCACTTTAGGTATTGATTTTATTGCAGCTCATGCAGCAAGATTCAGAATGGAAAATTCTTCAAACACTGTGATGTATAGTAAATCAGGAGATCGCGATCAAGATGAGGTAAGAATATAATATCTGGTAACACATTTCAACTACTGAAAAATGATCATTTAGAAGTTCAGTCACTTTTAAATTTGTAAATATGTCCCTTTGTTATCATGCCTGAATACAAATAATAAAAAAAATGCCTGCATTAATATAATATGTTGTATTGTGCTTGTGATAACAATTGAAAGAATTTGTTTAGAAATTGATTAAAAACACTTGAAATCTAACAATGGTCTTATTTGTTTAATTTTTGGAGTTGTTCAGTTTATAAAACACAAATAGAATTTTTCGGTCTTCTCGTGAAATTGTCTTCGAAATGTTATTTTGCTTTATTTAGACCGTTTTTTAAATTCGTACTAATTTTTTATCTGCTACCTATTTGTTGTAATTTTAACTAAAATTTAACGCCGGTAAAATGGTTGACCAAAGTTGGACTGAGGTAAGCAAGGAACACTCTAAAATTATAATTTATATTTTTGCTGGTAAATATATGCAATAGCAACCCATAGAATGAGATTACTCTTTAGGTTCTATTAAGATAGCTAAGGTTTTGGCTGTAGGGTCTGGAACCGGGAGGAGATTACTCTTTAGGTTCTATTAAGATAGATAAGGTTTGGCTGTAGGGTCTGGAACCGGGGAGGAGTATATTGCACCCTTTTCTTTTTTTTAACTCCCTTTTTTAGGTAGGGCGTAAGCTGAGACACACGCGACGCAGCACACGCAACACAAGACACGTCAGAAAACTGTGTGTCACCATATTTCCTAATGGTCCCGCGTAAGCTGAGGCACATGCGTGTGCGTGTCTGGCACACTCGTGTGCTGGCATGTTACAGTTTTGTAGTACAGACACAGATTTGACGACACACGCGACGCAACTATTGATCGAAGATGTCTTAAAATGACATACGTGTGCTACGTCCAGTATGCGCTGCTAAAAAAATCGTGTGTTGCGTGGCTTGCGTGTGCTGTGTCGCGTGTCTCAGCTTACGCCCTACCTTATTGGCCATCATGGATCCATTTTGTACGGTCGTACATACGCAATAGAGGTATGACCTAAAACCGTTTCCTAACCTCTCTAATTAGGTTAAAATTGTTTAAAGAAATTCAAAGGGTGCAAAATACTCCTCCCCGGTTCCAGAACCTTTGGCTGTAGTGTTTCTTTCAGTGAGGCATGGACTTATTCAATGAATTATGAAAGTCCTAGTCCCACATATCGATCATTGAAACACGATGGGCGTAAGTGAATTTTGAAGCAAACAAAAATCAGAAAACCAACTCCCTTGAAAGATTGTTTTGGAGTGTCCTTACCGAGCAATTACTTTTAATGGTAGAATTCAGTTACGCCCATGTGTGATGCCAAATATTTTATTAGACAGTCATTTTATGCAATAATCTCAAAAAAGTTTTTTTGAGATCACACCCCATAGGTTTCAAAAGTCGGAATAGGGTTCCTTCCTTTTTTTTTTTACAAAATTTCATCAAAATCAGTCAATGCTAAGTGGCCTAAGTGCTGCTCACGGCGGCGGCCAACAAACCTTTTTTTTATTCTACATAATTACCTTGAAATTTAAAGGTAAAATCAAAACATTAAATTTTGAGGGAAGGTTTTTTTTGTGGTCGATTCCAAAATAATCCCATCCTTCAAATTTATAACAGGGTGTACAAAGATGAATGATTATAAACGGTGACTAATCTTTAGATTCACATCTCTGACTCATTCCAAATGTGGGAAAAATGACTCAAAGAGAGTATTCCAAAAGGTAGGTATTTTTGGCATGAATAGGGTTTTCTCGCAAAGCAAGTAAAAATGAATACCATGTCTCTTTTCGATTTGACCAGGATTCTAACCTGCTACCTGTGGACTTATAATAGCTGGAACATCCGGGATGTAGGTACTAATATCGAGATGAAGTAGTCAAGTGTTACACTGAGTACGCGTAGATTTTGAATATAAGTAGTCCTGTGAAATGTAGACCTCTTTTTGTTATAATGGCCATGGTCACCATGGGACCCCATACACTGAGTACACGTAGATTTCGAATATAAGCAGTCCTGTGAAATGTAGATCTCTTTTTGTTATAATGGTCATGGTCACCATGAGACCCCTTACACTGAGTACACGTAGATTTCGAATATAAATAGTCCTGTGAAATGTAGACCTCTCTTTGTTATAATGGTCATGGTCACCATGAGACCCCTTACACTGAGTACACGTAGATTTCGAATATAAGTAGTCCTGTGAAATGTAGACCTCTCTTTGTTATAATGTTCATGATCACCATGAGACCCCAGGTGAACCAAAAACTGATCAGCAAATTTGATTAACAAAATAAAGTCCATTCTAAGTTTCATCAAAGAAAAATCGTGGAGTTGAAACTAGACTTCTAGTTTTAACACTTTCTTCTTTCACTTTCTTCAGTCAAAAATTGTGTTAAAAAAAATTTATTTGTTTTTCCTCAGAAATTACTTCAACCATTTACCTACATATCGCAAGTTCCTGGAAAACAGATACGAGCTAAGTTGGGTCATGCGTTTAATTATTGGCTCAATATTTCCGAAGATAAACTTCTAGCCATAGGCGATATTATACAGATGCTACACAACTCCAGTCTCTTGTGAGTATGTACGAGTAGTTCTGTGAACTGTACAACCTAGCCATAGGCGACATCAGATGCTACGCAACTCCAGTCTCTTGTGAGTATTTACGAGTATGTACAAGTAGTTCTGTGAACTGTAGAACCTAGCCATAGACGACATCATACAGATGCTACACAACTCCAGTCTCTTGTGAGTATGTACGAGTAGTTCTGTGAACTGTACAACCTAGCCATAGGCGACATCATACAGATACTACACAACTCCAGTCTCTTGTGAGTATGTACAAGTAGTTCTGTGAACTGTACAACCTAGCCATAGGCGACATCATACAGATGCTACACAACTCCAGTCTCTTGTATGTATGTACAAGTAGTTCTGTGAACTAGAACCTAGCCATAGGCGACATCATACAGATGCTACACAACTCCAGTCTCTTGTGAGTATGTACACAAGTAGTTCTGTGAACTAGAACCTAGCCATAGGCGACATCATACAGATGCTACACAACTCCAGTCTCTTGTGAGTATATACGAGTATGTACAAGTAGTTCTGTGAACTGTAGAACCTAGCCATAGGCGACATCATACAGATGCTACACAACTCCAGTCTCTTGTGAGTATGTACAAGTAGTTCTGTGAACTGTAGAACCTAGCCATAGGCGACATCATACAGCTGGATGCTACACAACTCCAGTCTCTTGTGAGTATGTACGAGTATGTTCAAGTAGTTCTGTGAACTGTAGAACTCATTAAAATAATGGTCCCCGGGTGGCCCTTTAAGGCTCAAAGTTTTATAAAAAAACTCTGCCAATGTGACACATGGGTTTATTATTTTTTTTGGTAAAAAATAATAAACCTTTTTTGCCCCCCCAAAAAATTGAGGGGGGGTTCTCGTGACGATTCCAAATCTGGGTAGACCCTACATTTGAAGTTTCTGGCTCTTACCATTCTCTTTTTAGACAGGATTAATGAAAACCGCTTTAACCGGAAAAAAGCGCCTAGGGTGTATTCGATTGCACCCAAAGGTTTCGGGGCTTTTAATAATTTTTTTTTTCATGTCGTCAGCACAATCTTCTGAGTACATACACTCCATCACAATATGACGAACATAGTCTACAGGGTTTATTCAGGGCCGTAGACAGAAAATCGGGTCCGGGGGAAAAAATTACGGGCCCCTCAATTATTCTTTCATCCAAAATCATCGTATAAGCAGTAATAATAGTAAATGTAGGCAATTCACTTAGTTGATGCTAAAAGGCGTGTACGCTTCTTCTTGGCAACACATAATTCGATTATCAGATGTTAATGTTTACGAAATATACCAATATTTATGATTGCTGTACAAGCTGAAAGGTCGCACTATATATTAAAATCAGTGGCCTGCAATAGCCATTGTCCCTTACTAGCCCACTATCGGTAAACTTCTGATTTTGTGTGTTTGAATGTTTTTCAAAACTTTCAAGTTGATTTATTTATTATTCAGAAAAAAACTTGAAAAATTTCATTACGATAATTTTCCAACCGGGCCTTTTAGGAAATCCCGGGCCTGGGGGGATTCCTTCCCCATTTCCCCCCTCTTGTCGGGCCTGACGATAGGTATATAGAAAAATCGTGGGGTTAAAACTAGACTTCACTTGGTTCAGTCAATAATTAGTTAATTTTCTCTTTCAGAATTGATGACATTCAAGATAATTCGATACTAAGGCGAGGTATCCCTGTTGCTCATTCTATTTATGGCGTAGCAAGCACAATCAATGCTGCAAACTATGTCGTGTTTATTGCATTAGAGAGGGTCCTCAGTTTAGGTCATCCTGATGTAAGTATTTAATTACAATTAAGTGAGCCTCATAGACCAGTGTTGTCCAACCTTCGTACACTCGTGGGCCCCAAGGGAACAACTTAGAAATCTCGCGGGCCACAGATGTAAATAAGGTAAAAATGTTATGTACTAGTAGGTACCTATTACATGTAGGTAGGTAAGTAGGGATTTAACGTTGGTAGGTGAGTAGGGATTTATGAAAGTTTAGTGTAAACTTATATAAAATAAATTTTAAAGCCAGCTCCCACGGCTCAGTTGTCACCGCACTAGTCTCTCACTTGGGAGACCCAGGTTCGAATCCTGGCGGGGGCAAAAATTTGTCACTGTGGTTTGGATGTTTTCGGGGCCCACTCAGCTTCGTCAGGACAATGAGTAGCTATGGAGTTAAATGCGCCTAGCGATCCGTTGCCAGTATTATAGGTAAAATTGAAAAATTTAAAGGAATTGGATAATGATTCATATTGAGAAAATCCTACAATGCTGAAGTGAGCACCAAAGTTGTGACATAATAACACAAAGAAACAGCATTTATTTTATTTATAAAATAAATTTTCCACATTATATGAGCCTTATTATGCGGCCCTTGGACAACCCTGTTTATGGACCAAAAAATATCGAGTCATTTGACCCAATTTTTTCCCTTTGTAATGTAAAAACGCTTTCCAACAGAAGGCCTTGCCCAAAGTTAAGATTTTTTTTAAAAAAAATCCAGAACGGCAGTTTAGATTTTAATGTAATTTCTACTTATTGGGACACTTTGTTTTTGGAAAAAATAGATTCTTCTTAAACTATAAACTATTTTTTAGAATAATGAATTCTTGATTCAAAAATCCCTACGGATAATGCAATAGCTTATAGCTTCTCCTTGCTTTCCGCATGGGTATAGAAATTATCGATTTCGACTCTGCCCCTAGGCGCCTTTTACGACTGACATGGGGGTGTCTTGGAAGTATTATTTTTAAGTCCCCTTCCCTCCGAAATAACCACTGTACCTTACATATTTTCTACCATCTAACCCGTAGAGTTCTATAAAACAGTAAAATTAAGAAAAACTCCTGTCTCGGGGATTCTTGTTTAACACCCTCCTCCTTCCAAGGAGACTAATATTAAACTGACTGTTTCAGGCTACAACTGTGTACACAGAACAACTTCTCGAACTTCACAGAGGGCAGGGTATGGAAATATACTGGCGAGACAATTACATATGTCCTTCTGAACAAGAATATCGATCTATGACAATTCGTAGTAAGTACAGTTTTCTATTTTTATATATTTGCATTTTGTTCTTTTTAGAATATGCTCATACCACATCAATCTCCAACTATACCAAACCATTGGCATTATGAGAAGCCGGTCAGTTTGTCAGAAGAATCACACACTGATCACAATACATCTGGTTGCAAATATCACTGCTTGTAGCAGTGATAATTGCACTTAGCAATTAATTCGGTTACTCGTCCCCCATTAACATTGTGTTGCTGTTTTTTACTTTCCTTGTCCTATTAAAAGGAAAGTATTGTAATGGTCTGAAATTTTCGATGTCGAATTTTCTTACCCAGAACCAAAATCTCAAAACAAAAAAATTTAGCCATTGGTTCGTGTGTCTGTCTGTGAACAAGATATCTCAAGAACTAAAGACTTGAAATTTGGTACGTATATCAGTTTTATGCCATGAACAGCAAAATAATCTTTTAGTGGAAATTGAATATATCGTTGGCGGTTTTATGCCACTTTTTAGTGGTTTTCGGATATCCTGCTTAAAATGAGATCGGTAATAGCTAGATCTTTAAACTTGGTGCCTCTTCATATCACTTTCATACAAGAAATTGAAAAATACAACTTAGGTCGAAGTGTAATATATTGTTGGCCGCTAATTAGCGGTTGAAGGCCGCTTTTTGGCGGTTCCGCCTAAAACCAGAAGGGAAAGAGCTAGAATTTGAAATATTCATATCAATTTGAAATAAGAAATTGAAAAATACAACTTAGAATGAAGTATAATATATAATTGTATTTCCGCTCTGGGGACTTGAAAACGTGTTTTGGCATTGAAAACTCGACATCGAAAATTTCAGCCCATTACTATACTTTCTTCTTTTTTTTTTATAGATAAGAGAAATCGTGTGATGTTCACACCAGATTTTTTAATATATTTTTAAGTAATTACTATATGTTTATAATAATTATTTCTAGTAACATATCTGCAATGTACAGAGTGGCCATCTATATTTATCGTATTTATATTTTCGATAAAATGACAATTGTAATCATTTGCAATGAATAAGATTTTTGTGAAATTAGGACCGAATGAACATATTCGGTTCTCCTAGTTGTGGAAGATGATGTCGCCTAGTTTGCCACCACAAGAGAGGATGGCGTAATTTTCGGCATTTTCCATCAATCCAGGTTTTGGTCTATAGAGCCGCTATTTCTTGTTGAATTTTGTTTTTCAAGGCTTCTAGAGTTCGTGGATAGTTGACAAAGGCAAGTAACCCTATACAAAGAAGTTCGGGATGGTCAAATCAGGTGATCGCGAAGGATAGTCGTACGTTTCCCAGGTGCCTGACATCGAAAAACGGCAATTATGAGTATCCTACGAGATCACCCGATTTGACAGTGGTAAGATCTTAGGTCTTTCTCAATTAGTCACGAACTCTATAGAAGCCTTAAAGAACAACATTCGACAAAAATATTGGCTTTTGTAAGACTAAAACCTTGTAAAATGCAAAAAAAACGAGCACATTGAGCTATCCCCTCTCGCGGTGGCCTCCTAGGCGGTATTATCTTCCACAACTGGGAGAACAAATTCGAAATGTCCAAATTTCACAAAAAATCAATTTATTGTATATTATTACGATCTATCTCATTTTATTGAAAACTAGCTGTTTTGCCCGTGCTTCGCTACGGCATATAGTTTGGCGCCTTAGAGGCATGGCCGTTCCCGTGCTAATAGTATTCTTTGATTTCCCTTTCGGAAATCGAAAGCTAATAGTATTCTATAATTCCCCTTACAGAAATCGGAAAAACGGCCATAACTCGAAAGCGGTTGGACCGTTTTTTGCAAACTATATTCAAAATTAAGAGGTTCCACCTAAATCTTTCTCGCTTTGAGTTGATATGTTGTCGCGACAAAATTTAAGATATCGCACCATGACCGGCTAAAATCGGTCAAAAATCGAAAACAAAAACTCAAAAACGGTTCGACATTATTGAATTCTGATATTTTTTCTAGGGTTTTTGCCTATGGTTTTTTTTTTTTTTTTTNTTGTGGGGGGGGGTCCATTCTCATCCATTTTTCAATATCTCTTACCGTTTTGGCTTAACAATTAGTGATACATACACACACACACACACATATTTATCGTTACATTGAGTTTTATTATTATAGACATAAATGCGATGAATATAAAGGGGTGACCCTGTATATTATATGGCTGGGTCTACGGACCGAGACGAAATGGAACACATACCATTTCATATCAACTCATTTCTAGCATTTTTCCAAATCTGAATCTATAAGAGAACGATTTTAAGTATCTCTTAAAAGAAGAACGGTCCATTTTAAAACGAACACCGCTAAAATAACATAGTACCTAGTAGTATAAATATTATGATAAGGTAATTCTATAAGCGTCTATGGCACGTTGAATACGCTAATTTCCGTTAAATCACTGAAGTTAAGCAACGTCGAGCGAGTTTTTATCTAGTGGGTGTTCAATTGTTCATGTAGACCAGGGGTTCCCAAACTTTTTGGTACCGCGCCCCCTTTTCTTGAAATGGAAGCCTCCCGCGCCCCCCTCAATTTTACATTATAAATTATGAATGGGTATGGATGTTGCTGAATGCTATCTCATTCAAAACGCTAATGTGTTGCTGAATGCTATAATATTTTAACTAAATGATAATAATTCAACTGGTCTCGCGCCCCCCTTGGCTTGCCCTCACGCCCCCAAGTTTGGGAACCTCTGATGTAGAGGTTCGCGTTCTCGTGATGTTGGCTGTTTTCCCGGCCAGACCCAGTCTAGCTGAGGTCAATGTGGATAGTTGTCTCGAATGACCAATAGATGTTAAAGGGAACGTTAAGAAGAAAAAAAGAACAAAAGCTGAAAATGATAAAAACATTTGCCTTTTTTTTTACAATATATTATTCGATACGCGTATTTCGGATTTTACTCCATGATCAAGAATGAACATTCAGATTCTTGATAATAGAGTAAAATCCAAAATACGCATATCGAATAATATATTAAAATTGGAGAATATAAAGTTAAGTGTTTTTATCATTTTCATTTCTTGTATTTGATAGTCTACCAAGTGCTAAAGGTTTTCTTTCTTTGAAAATAATAACAATAATAATAATTAATTAATAATATTTATTGGTTATATTTTAATATATATGATAATTAATATAATTCGTATGAAGGTAGTAAGTGTAGTGTTACAAATATAAAAACGAATTTAAATCTTACGGCATTTTTTCTTCTTATGAAAACCCTTGGCAATTGCGATTTCATAATTTTTAAATGAGTAAACCACCTACAGCCTGATTATGATACAACGGTGTTTAGAGTCACTTTAACTTTGAACACCATAGACTCCTTAGTGTCAACATAGGCCTCACGATGATAGTTCAAGTTCAATTGAAAGTTCTCTAAATTATAATTAATCAGAAGACAGATGGGAACGTATACACGGCCATCAGTCATTTACTCCTTCACACACACTCATCATTTTCCACAAAATCATCTCCTCTCATGAAACATAGAAGTGATGGTACGTAATAGTAAGCTTATCAAAAGAATGTCATGTAGGTCGAAAAACGTGAACTTTTTTGCTGTCACCCATCCATTGTTTGTCCCTACTCGGTGTAGCTTAACATTAGAGGGATGGGACCTAAACAGAAATGTTCCCAGGAATGCACCCATTAACTGTGCCAAATTTCATTGCAATCGGATAAGTAGTTTCAGAATGTATACAGTTTTGTGGGTGAAACAATCGTCGTGGGTGAAAAACATGTCCTGTTGAAAAAAAAAGTCTCGCGTTACAGAAAAATAAAATTTCACTCTCATAGTTTTTTCATAACGCGCCTAAAGAAGTAGGTATAACTTCGAAAAAAAATAAAATAATAAGTGTTATAGTAGCAATGGTGTTTCTCATACATTGTGCCATTGGAGTTGCCAATATTACAGGAGTGACAGCAGAAATATTTGGGTTCGGGGGGGGGGGGGGGGAAGAAATCGTGGGGGGTAATAATATTCCACAAAGAAAAGCTGAAGAGTACGAAATTATTTGTTGGGGGGGGGTCATCGTACCCCCTGTTTATGTCAATGCTCTGTGTAACCATTCTGCCTGCTTCCTAGTTGGATATTGCTATATCAGAGTAACAGAATACTTCTGGTCAGGCCAGTTAAAAAGGCCTGGTTCCGTTTTATTTACTTAGTCCTTAGTTAAGTACAGCCTATAAACGTTGCTCGTCGTGGCAATTCCTTGAGTTTACATGCATCCACATATGTTCAGGCACTTCTTAAGTCTCCCAATAGGGCTGCTTTCATTTTTTTTACTTTGTCCATCTATATATATAAAAGTGAATGTCTGTTTGTTTGTTTATTCGCTTATAACTTACGAACTACAGCTCGGAATTGCACGAAACTTTGCACACTTATTTGTTTTTACCCGGGGAAGGTTATAGGCACGGTATTGTCCGGCCATTTTAGTTACGGCCGATTTTATGGCCGATTTTCCGGCC